>JASKDV010189892.1:0-11672 GCA_032466395.1 Aegires albopunctatus
TAATAATAATAATAATAATAATAAATATAAGAGAGAGAGAGAGAGAGAGAGAGAGAGAGAGAGAGAGAGAGAGAGAGAGAGAGAGAGAGATAGAGATTAGTTGGTAGGTTCGTTTTTAATTATTTGCAAATAAACTAACAACATTGGTAAATTCGTTATGTGCGGAAAACGTAAATCCAGTTAAAAGTTTCACTGTCTTCCCACAATGAAATGATTGTTGTTTGACCAATCTTATTCTGAATTAGGATGTCGTTCATTGTGATCTCAACCACACAGTCTCTCAATCAAAATATAAATTCCTTATGTATACATGACACCTTGCAGAAGAGCAAGGCGAGTTTAGCACCAAAAGAAATACTGTGGAACAAATATTGAACTGTTAGATTCTAATGGTAAAGAATCTATAACATCGAAAGGATCTGTTTCACAACTTCTTCGAGTTCAAAAAAGTGTTTGACGGGGTGTGGCACGAAGGCGTTTGGCAAGTTCTCGAGAACTCTAGAATTGAGGAAGAACTGAAGAGCATTTAAAGCGCTGTACGAAACATCAAACAGCGCACATCTTTATAAAAATCAGTTGATGACTACAAAGAAATCACAGATGTTGTCTTAGAAGGGTGCCTTCTCTCACCGGTATTATTCAACATGTTTAAAGAATACATCATGCTCAAAACTATACTTGACTTCCATTCTACCATCTCTCTAGGGCATTGAACAATCAACAACCTTCGCCTTCCTTATGACATTCACCGAATCGGAGGAAGTATTCTTATAATATATGCAAGAACCCACATAATAATATAGTCCTGCGACGAGAGCAGAATACTATAGCATGGAGGTGAGCACCGAGAATAGCAGAATCTTAGTTATAAGTGCAAAGAATATCACTGCTCAGATGAGTATGAATGGAGAACAGCTGGAATAATTACAGGCCTTTAGATATCATGGCGCAACCCTCACCAAAGATGAAATGTCTGCAACAGAGATAAAAGCAAGAATAGCCATGGCAACAGCAGCAATAGCAAAGTTAAGCAACATCTGGAAGAGCAGAGATGTATCCATCCAAACTAAAATCAAACTCTCCGCATCGCTCGCCCAGAGCATCCTATATACGGCTGCGAAAGCTGGACACAAACATTTGCGTCCAAAGAAAACATAAAGTCGTTCGATACTTATGTTACAGAAGATTCCTTGGTATCTTTTGGAAATACAGAAAGAAAAATAAACCTGTTAATGACCGCATAAGGGGACTAGCAGCTCCACTAGAGAACCCTTTGATCACTGATAAATGGAGGAAACTTGCTTGGTTTGTTCATTTCACAAGACCAAGATACTGATAAAAATGATCCTCTAATTGACCCTGGGAGGATTCAAGAGAAAGACAAACCAAAGGATGGATATTGAACAACATCAAAGACTGGACGAGAATCGACAGCCCCACACTGTCCAAAAAATCAGAGGACCGAGACAGTTGGCGACGGCTGGCGACAAAATCATCTCTCATATTCTGTCATCACTACGACCGTCCAGCAGAAAATATGGGAGGTATACAGAAGAATGACATGCCGTGAATACCTTTTCTTATCTATAAGAATAAGGGAAAGGTTCTCATTAACATTGATATGAAATTCTTAACCTTTACTGTCATATTATACACTTTTCTTTTAACATTATGAAGAAAGTTAACATTATGAAGGTATATCAAGTTTAAGTCATATTGACGCAGTACAATCCAGAGATTATCGATGACTGTCCAATATTTCCTATTTCACTCCATTGCTATGACTTTTCGTTGAAATATTTCCGAATTTCGAAATAGCGCTATCCTTGTTTTTGATATAATATGTTACTCGATCGTACCATAATTTCATCTTTCCTTTATTACACTCTTCAATCGGTCGCACATATTTTCGAAAGGAGCCTTTTTAAGATTTCCTTTCATTTGAGAGAGTCTGTGATTTCAATAAGTCATAAGGGTTTTGAGAGGGATTAAAGTTCCATTATTGAAATATTAATCTTAAGAATAATCCTTTGTCTCATTAATTTGGCTCTTTCGTCACACTTTCAATTCAAGGTCTTTGTCCCCCAGAGTTCTTGTCAAAATATATTTCCTTACTTGTAACCCCCATCCCTCTCTCCCGAAGCATCCACATCCCAACCCTCTTCACCATTTAATTTTATCCCCTCATCTGGCGCAGAGCTACTTAACAATCACTTAAAATACGGATAGAGGGGATGAGGAGGAGTGTAAAAAATGAGTCTGGATAAAGTCTTCAATACGATTATTGTACTGTTACAGCCCTTCTTCCTTTTGAAGAACCATATTATGTGTGTATTGTGTGTGTTCAAGAGAGAGAGAGAGAGAGAGAGAGAGAGAGAGAGAGAGAGAGAAAGAGAGAGACAGAGACACAGAGAGAGAGACAGAGAGAGGAGAGAGAGATAGAGAGAGAGAAAGAGAAAGATACAGAGACAGAGACACAGAGAGAGAGACAAAGAGAGGAGAGAGAGAGAAAGAAAGAAGGAGAGAGAGAGTGAGAGAGAGGGAGAGAGGGAGAGAGAGAAAGAGAGAGAGAGAGAGAGAGAGAGAGAGAGAGAGAGAGAGAGAGAGATGGGGGCAGAGTATGCAGACTGCTTTGAAATGAATTCATGTACGACATTTACAAGAAAATGAAAAGATATAAGTCCTTATACTGCGATAATAATATTGTTTTGTTAGAAATTAGACTTGCAATTCAGATCGCTAAATTCTGATAGTTATAGATCTTCATTGATGATGATGCGGATGAAAGTAATTCTGATGATCAAGATCATGGCCTCGGTAATGACGGTGGTAGTGGCAGGGATGCTGCTGACATAAGATATATTTCATTCGGGAGCTATCCGGTACAAAGATCAAACACGCTCTTTAAATACACAAGAAAGAGCAAAAACGGGACAACTCAGATTTTAAAATAAATACAGGAATTCGTCATTGTGTTCAACTTTTCCAGACTAAGTTTGTGTTTCCTGTCACCATGTGTCAATAGAGATGGAAAACTGTAACAGACGAATAGTGGATCACCAGGCTACATTCTAAGGAGTGCTGGAACAGGAGAAACAACTCGTCGGATAAACAACGCATTGCTGCTTTGGTCAACAACCAGGAGATGAGAGTTAAGGGCCTTTGTGTGGGATGTGAGGCCATTGTGTCCTCTTAGCATCATGAAGAGTGACGCCTTCTCTGTTATTCTTTTATAACTATAACCATTTTATCCTCTTCCTTTGCCCCTCTCCACTCCTCTCTTCCCTCATTCTCTATTTCTTATCTGTCTCCCGCCTCTCTCTCCCTACCGCGTCCTCGTCTCTCTCTCTCTCTCTCTCTCTCTCTCTCTCTCTCTCTCTCTCTCTTTCTTTCTTTCTTTCTCTCCGGTGGCTCTGGCATATTTGTCTGTCTTGTCTGTCCGACCGTTGAATCTCTTCCTCCTCCTCCCCCCCCTCTCTCTCTATCTCTCTCCCCCCCTCTCTCTCTATCTCTCTCCCCCCTCTCTCTCTCTCTGTGTGTCCCTCTTTCACACTTTCACTCTATCTATCTATCTCTCTACGTGTATCTCTCTTCCTCTCTCTTTCTCTCCCTTTCTCTCTGGTGGCACTGGCATATTGTCGTCTGTCTGTCGTTTCATCTATCCATCCCTTTGTTTCTGTGCGTACGTTTTACTACAAAGCAATCAATGTGCATCGTTCATTTTGATAGATACCTTTCTCTCTCTCTCTCTCTCTCTCTCTCTCTCTCTCTCTCTCTCTCTCTCTCTCTCTCATTTCCGCCATTTAAATACAGCCACATCTTACCGTTCTTTCCCTTCCTTCTCTAGCCGCCTACCTTTTCCATTTCAATTTCTCTGTCACTTATAGGATTTATTTCCGTTGCATGTCAATATTACAGATCTCATGCACTTTACTCTGGGCCACGGTTTACAAATTTGCTTTCCTTCACAACACACTGCCCTCACATTCGCACTTTCACACTCTCACTCACAAATTATTGGTTAAAGAAAAGAAAAAGAAAAACGTCATACTCTTTTTCTTTGTCTTTCGTCACAATTTAGCAATTCCACCTCTGCGGATCGGAAAATGTTTTCTATGTTTGGGATTCTCATTATTTCGATTGTTTTCCACACAAAAAAGAGTTGCTAATTATGTCTAGGAGAATATTACTTACCATTAGCTGTTGTCAACTGTTGGAAAAAATTGGAATGTTCTTGAAAACACTGACCTTCTTTGTGACACCAAGCTAATTCTGTTAGTTGTTGACTATAATCCACCCTTTATTACCTTATTCGCTTACTTCATCCATACAGTCTTTTAGCCGTCTGTTCTTTGCCATGTATCTATCTACCTAAGGGAGTTAACATAAATGCGGATTGAAGAAAGTCTCGGGGAATCGGGTGTGCATAAAGTACCAATGAAGAATGAGGGGAGTAAATGGCCGAGTGATTAAAGCATTGTGCCTGAATCCGAGAGTCTTATGTTCAAACCTCGCATTGGATCTGCTTTTTCCTTGGGAAAGAAATTTATTTCTATTACCTACATGAAATGTTCTTTGGGGCTGTAGTCTGGGTTATTCCGGTCTGAATTTAGAATATATCAAAAGGTAAACCCGCCCCCCCCCTCCCCTCCCTGGGAAAAATGAAGGCAATTTTCTCATATTATTCATGTATCTATTTATTGTTATTCATGCGTTTAAAAAGTGTCTCCGCAGAAAGCTATTTTATTGTGAAACTGCTAAGAGACCAATGTGAATAGAATGCTCTATACAGTGAGACTTTTCGATTACCCCTCATAAATGCAATTAGTTTGTTCATGTCTCAAGTTGGAGAATAAATGAATGTTCTTACATGAAAGATTCAATGAAATAGACGCTCGTACAGATTAAAGTTGGTCGCAATCGTAATTTCACCTTTCACGTACAAACTTTCTTCTTTCTTTGCCATACATTAGCACCAATAAAGCTACCAGCTCCATCACCAGCACTATCAATAAAAAAAAAACAAATGTCTTCATTGCCATCAATATCTCCATTTGATTCTAAGGTGCCCTATGTGACATTCATTTTGTCAGTAAATGTATGAGGCATTTAATAAGTTCTGAGGCTTCTCACACTACAAGCCCTGTTGTTTTCAGCTTTGGGCTCTATGTTAAGCAGCCTAGGGCTCTGCAGTCGCGTAATATGTTCCCAGACTCTTTACATAGAAATTAAAATAAGACTGATCTCATCCACAGGTTTTCCTCCTCTTGTTCCAATTGCCAATCACATGACTGGGGATGATAAAACCACCAATAGTAATTTTATGTTTGCAAACATGTACCATAATTTAAGACGACAGGAAGATCGATTTTAGGGATCGTGGTTTAAATCCCCAAGATATCGTAAATATTATGTTGACAGTCAATAACATCTCCATGCCATAATTTTATATAAATTAAATTCTTACACGCCACTTATTAGACTTAAATGATTATCGAATTCAATGGGGAAAAGGGGAGGGGGGTATACGTTGCAGCTTCTGTTTGTTAAAGACTCTTTTTTACACTCTTGTAGGTAAGGCAAGACAAGTAAAGAAGCCCTAGCCTGTCGATTAAGGATTTAACAACGCTATCCACTCGATCACTCGACACCAGTAATTAAATATATCGTTAGACATTCGAGATGACACTTCGTAATGGAAAGTCTCTAGCATCGGATGAAGATTATAAAGTTATCAACTACACCGTGTTTTACATTATGATAAGCTAAACTTTCATGGGAGGCTCAAACATCAAACTTTCATGATTGGCAGAAACACTTATAACTGGTAAAATAAAATACAAGGTCACGAAACTCTACGGCTTTCATAATATGAAAATTACATAAAAAGGAAGATAAATTAATATTTTCTCATGCATTTAAATCGTCATATTATTCACTTCAAACAAAATGCATAAGACCTATTTACACCTCTCTTTACAGCATTAGATATATCTCTTTTCTCATTACATTATCCTAATGCTGTAATTACAGTGCCGCAATGATCATCCAAAGGCTAAAAAGTTTAAGTAAAATTTCTCATTTTGGTGTTCTATTACGACATGCGAGCTTGAACTGTTTCCAATAGAAAATCTTTCAAGCAGACATCCTCTCGACGGTCTTCACTCCATCATAAACAGATGCTTAATCTGTATAAGAAGCCATGGCCTGAGACAAAGAATTAGATGGAAAACTGTCAAGAATTAGAACAGCAGGTGTGCTTTGATTTTATTCTTACAAATCCAATTAATTTCACTGAAAAGCTCTAATGGATGATTTTAGTTAAAGTGTTAGCACAATATCAAGACTCTGTTCATTGGCAATCTTACTTGATTACCTTACATTAAGTTATGATGATGATGATGAGGTGGGAAAGGAAGATGATGATGGTTAGGATGATGATAATGATGATGATGATGATGAAGACGATGACGTTGGCGATGGAAAATATGACGATGATGATGATAGCCACGACTTCTGAATCATCAAAGAATGATGTCATTAGCATCATTTGAAGGGATTAGAACAAATACCAAATTATTCATTCTAAGAAAAGTAAAGAAATAAGCAGACTTCAAAATCTCATATTGGCTACAAACAGCGAGATCAAGAAAGGCCAGGGCCAGAAAAGTAGGTCACCCATTAAGTGGAGGTTCTCTCGACACGGTTGACTTTTGATGGTTCATCGTTACTCACCCAGAAAGGACGTGTCCTCTTTCATGTTCTCACACTCTAAATGGCCCTATAGTTGGTTGCTCACATTTCGGGATTGTCCACTTCATCAATCTGAATGCCTGTGAACCAATGTGACCTTATCCTTCTTATTGTGATGGAGAAGACACAGACGTGAAAATTATATCGTCGATACTGATGAAAACGTAATTTATGCGGCTATTTCAATTTTGAAATTTTAATTTTTAACTTAGATTCGTTGAATTTTCAAGCCTTAAAAATAGAACTGTTGGAAGATCGGATTAAAGTTAAGCTTTTTTTGAGCTAGTGTATCAATATTAAATCAGCGCTAAGTTTCGTTAAATTATAATGAATTTAAAAGAGATAACTATAATGACATTACATAAAACACGTGACGTTGTTGACGTCTATTAGTTTATTTCTCACTAAATTCTTTGATCAAAGTATTACTACCTATTAGCTTTCAGTTTAATATCATATGGCATAGGCGCTACCTGTTACATTCTTATAATGACAGTTTTATTATGTCTGTGATAACTTTGGTGTCTGACTTAATTGATCTAAGTATAATTAACTTCGCTTACTTGCCAAAATCGATACTTCGACCCAAAATTCTAATCTTAGACTAGCTTCCGTTTTGATTTCGCAAAAGTCGTTACGACTCCCACCATAATCCCCTACAGAAGACTTTGAAAAGATATCGTATAACACAATTTCAGGGCACCATCTTTTATTGAACTCTGGCTTGTGGCTCTAAATATGATCGTCTACAATTTGTTCTTGCTCATTCTATTTAGAAACTCGTTTGTTTTGTTTTTCTAGCATATCACTTAAATGGCTTCGAGAATTCGGTCAGTAGAGCATAATACGGTTCTGACATGTTTACAAATAGTGAGATCTTTATGGGCATTTTACTTTTTTGATACTTAACTCTCTTCCTGCACTACTCGATAAGGTCATCAACCGCATCCCAAGCAATAAAGCTAATTAACTGCACTACAGAAACACAATGAACAATCATTTGACGTTTTCTCATGCGACCAGAACTCGAATCGTAAACAAAAAAGAATGTTTTCTTCATTTTAGAATGCACTAAATGGTCATAGATTGCTATCTCATAACTATGTTTAAGATCGGCGATCGTCTTTAATTCTCTACATCTGAATTTATATCATTATCAAGATGTGTCACTGCTTCTTCCTCCCTTCTTCGTAATACAGGCCTACATGAATTGTATTTTGTGATTTTTGATTTTGCATATTATTATCAACCCACGTTAAGTAAGCCCATCATTCTACATTCGATAAAATTCTAGACATACTTTTGGGGCTTCAGTGCAAAGAAACCACAGAAAAACTTTAACTTGTAGGCTTACAATGTACTTGGTATAGATCTATTCTTGATTTTGACCGACATACTCATATGTCTAGAAATTCACAAAATAACCCGCATGCAACGACCTCAGCATCTAGAAAATTGGAATATAGAATACAATTGCCAGTGAAAAGCGAGTCATAAAAGTTGTTATAGGTTTAGCATGAAAGGGATTTGATTATTTGAAAGAAAATAAAACATATTGAAAAACATAGAAATAAAAAAAAGAGGAAGAAAAAGGAAATAAGACAAAGCCAAACAAAAACAAATATACGAGAGGAAAATAAATAAAATCACTTTAAGTTTTAGGAAGCAAGTATCAGCGTTGTACGTTTAGAGTAGTATGTTTCCCCCTCCTGTAAAATATCATATTGCACCAATATCGATAAATTATTCAAAAGAAGGTAAATAATATCAATGGCAATGTTAATCAACAAAGATTTGACACAATGTCACCTTAAAATACTATTATTAACAAACTAGCAACCAAAAAATAAATAAATAAATATCTCAGACCAACTCAGATCAAACTATGCACATAATAGACAGTATAGGATTTCCTTAATTAGGGGTGGGGGAGGGGGGGGGTTAGTCATACAGAAGTGCAAACTGATGGGATTCGCTTCTCTCCATAATACTTACAAGATCTCACAGTGCCTGTAGCTAAGTATTCATTATTTTAGACTTTCGATCACCAGCCCAAGACGTCTTTGCTACGATGCTACATACATTATATTCGGATCGGAAGATCAAAATGCGAAAAGCCCATATTTATGTCACTACCTATTTATTTTTACACTTAGTTTTGAACATACTGCCAAACGATCATAAAAAGAACCCTAAAGGAAGCTTACATTAATTCCATGATCCGTTCAATTGTTTTTATCCAAGAAATTATTGGTTAATCCAAACCCAATTAAAAAAAGGTGTGGGGTTTTCCCTCTCCCGAGATTAATTAGTTGATAATCACATCGCTAGATTTGACGTCTATCTCATTTACATAGTACTAAAGATATCATATACGAAAAAATCACTTAATGTCTCAACAGTACATATATTTCTGGTTTAATTGGATCAGATTGGATTGAGCCATATCCCATAACAGATAACACTCATAAGATCCATAGTATGAAGCGTTATTTTAGCAGATATTGGTAGTACTATTAAAATTTGACTTCTTATTGCTTCTTTTAAATTGTACACGAATTGGATCTTAGATTTAATGGAATACTCTTTAACAAATAAAGCTTAAAGGCAAAAGGAAATATAAACATCTAATGTAGCAACGTCTATTAATTGCTTTGCAATGTCCATTTATTAATTATTGATTAAACAGTAACTTACTTACTTACTTACTTACTTGCTTACTGTAACTGCCCGTAACGCCGACCGGCATGTAGGGCAGCAATGAAAGACCTTCATCTATCTCTTTCCGATGCGAACTTCTCTATTGATGGAGGGAGGGAGTGTCTCCAATCTTTTAGTTTTGTCTCCACCGTTCGCCTCCACGTCTGTTTTCGTCTGCCTCGTTTCCTTTTCACATCCGGAGTCCAATGCAAGGCATTAAATATTGGAATAATTAAAACGCTTTATAATTTTGTTTAATAGCCACGTACAAACCAATGAATTTACGTCGTGTAGTCACGTCTATATGGCGTGTACAGTCTGGTCTCTCTCATCCGGACTTCTGTCATCCGAATTTCTCTGTAATCCGAACCATTTTCTGGGAACGGATTTTTTTGCTAAGTATTTCTTAGTTCTCCCTAATCCCGAAACTGTAATCTGAACAAACTGTCGGGAACGGGGGTGTTAGGATCAGAGAGATCAGACTGTATATGTTGGTTTGAATCTGCAATCTGATTTGATCCTTTACTTTCATTTATCTATTTGTGTGGTGCTCTAGGAAAACCCATCGGAAGACGCAGTCCACTGTTTTGAAAAAAAGCTGATTAAAGTCAAATTTTGAGTCTTTCGTGAAAATTTAGATAAAGTCGCAGTTACTTTTGTCAACCTTTTATCTTTCTTCTGTATGACTATTATGTTTCTGGAAAAAAAAATACCCATAAATGCTTTATTTTGATGTTTAAAACACCTCATCTCAAGGTGATGATAGGTAAAGGTCAGCTCAAAATGGCCATTTTCTCAGTTTCTAAATTTTAAGATCTCCCATCTTAAGAAAGCCATAGCTCAAAAACCGATAGAGATATTGGCTTCAATCAAAAAGCAGAATGTTCAAAAAAGATAGCTGTTTAAAATGAAGTAAGAAAACTCAGTACTCTAGATTGGTCCAAATTTGGGTTTTCCTGGAGCACCACACATTTTATATTCTGTTTTGTTTTATAGACTTTACGAAATGTGCGACCTCATATCTAATAGATGAATTAATTATCAATTATTAAGACATGATTCAAATTATCATAAATAGTATTTCTTCTCTTTGGTAATATTGTGAGACCATTTGCCAGGATTGTCTTAATTTCATAGCTTTTAGGTCCCTAGATTTAGCTAAAGAAAGTAATGAAAACATAAAGATTATTTTGAACATCACAGAGTTGCACTTAATGAGAACTATTTAAAAACAAATACTATCATTCTTTGGTCATCTCAAAATATATGACACGTTGGAGCAATGGTATGATGGAAGGTAAATGAGGAAGGGGAAGACCAAGAAGACGTTTTTCACAAGATATAACAGAATGGATGGAATTCATAGACTGAGTGTGGCAGCACAGCGCAAGACAGAGATATGTTTCGTATTGCAGTGTGGGAGGCAACGTCTATGTATGATACGCCATAGCCGAGAGAGATTTAGCTCATTTGTTTCCAATGATAACCGTATCTTGGTTTTTGAATCCAGGTCACATCGATTAGGAGGATGATCTTTGCAATTAGTATAGCATAGATTGTGATTATGACACTGATCATATAACATAATACCATGGGGCAGTCCAATTCTCACATTGCGACATTACAAGAAGTGATGCTTTGATGATGTCATTACCATGATCAAATTATTATTCATCTTCCCTTTTGCCAGCAATATACTTCATTATATTCTATTACAATTATATCTTTTTGATGCGCTTTGGTAAAAAGTAGACTTTGTTTGGGTTGTTGTTGTTTTTTTGTGTTCGTCTTTTTGTTTGTTTGTTTTTCTTTCTCGAGAAAACCATCCAACGTAGAAGAATATTCCTAAGCTTCTAAAAGAGATAAAACTTCAAAATTTTAATTAGAGTATATCTTGTATCGCGCGACTCGTAAACTAATTACGGATTTAAAATAAACAACAACAAAAAAAAAACCCAAAAAAACAACAACAACATAAACTAGGAAAAACAAGCATTTTTTATTTTTGAATTCTTTAACAATTTATAATACCTACTTGTTGAACAGCTGAAGGTTGAATTGAAATCGTATCAGCATGCCTGGTCCTCTGGTCCTTGCTACGCAAGGATTTGAAGAAGTTGGGCAGAGAGGAAGATAATAATGATAAATGAAAGAGAGAGAGAGAGAGAGAGAGAGAGAGAGAGAGAGAGAGAGAGAGAGAGAGAGAGAGAGAGAGAGAG
>JASKDV010189903.1:0-11671 GCA_032466395.1 Aegires albopunctatus
GATAGAGAGAGAGAGAGAGAGAGAGAGAGAGAGAGAGAGAGAGAGAGAGAGAGGTAAACATTATAAGATACGTTTAAGATCCTTTCCTCTCATTGCCCATTGATCATCGTGCACAACTTAATAAACAACCACAAAACATTTAAGTACTGGTACCTGTTGTACGGGTGTAGGGCATGGCCGTTGCGAGTACCGTTGAAGCAATTGTTGGAATATCATTGTTGTCATTCGAGGTTACTAAATTCGGCTGTGTTGAAGTTGTCATTGGTATGATATCTGCAACGGGGAAAATATTTAAGTAATCAGATTAGAATAAATCAAAAGGCACTTAAGCAGGAACGGCTCTGATATCGTGCAAACTCTGCAGCGAACTCTGAGATTTAGAGAAAAGGGGATGGGATCAGTTGTTTTTAATGAGATTTATTATTGTTTCACATTTTAATATAAGTATGTTATTATATAATTGTCTTAGTAAAATCGATAGCGAAAACCCTAGCTCTTGAATCATGCCAAGAAACTTTTGACAATGACACCTCCACTTTAAAAGCTTCATCCCCCAGCCTACTTTAGGCTTAAGAAAATGCACAGTGCGATGGAGCATTATGGTCATTCAATTTCTGAACACAAAAAGGCCAAGCATACCGATCTACATTCTGGGAAATCATCCTGTTCTTTATTTTCATTGGCCAATGCACAATATTCATTTATTCAGGACCACTCACTATTTATAAATTCAAATCTGACTAGAAGATTAAAATATCGTTCATTGCTGATCTCATAAACTGTGAGTAAATTTTACCAAAGACATAGATCTAGACCGGTGGTCACCAAACTTTTTTCCACAGGGGTCCGGATTTACTGAAAGAATGGCCATCGCGAGCCAATCATCGTCATTTTGTTGGAAATTTGCTAGGCAGAACGAAAAATGACGGACAAATTCCAGTTGTGGGTTGGAAATTATATCTAGTTTGAAAAATGTTAGTACTAAACAACCAGAAATAAAGTTAATGCGTTATCGTCAATACATGTATTTGGTTTGGAACTTTAGCTTCCAATCAAAAGCATCAGTTTCAAATTAATATGCTCTTTTGTCAATTATGTTTGATAACTTAACTTCACATATTGTATTTTTGAAGGTACTTGTTCACCGAGGAACTTTTTTTTTTATCAACGACGTTTGCCATATCAGCGGTAAATTTCTTCAACTTTGAAAGTTCATCCCCGGGTAAGGAAAGGACATTGCCGGGACTGCGGGCCCACGGCCCATTATTGGTGCATAAACTACCCCTTGAACTAATAAGAAATTTAATATTAAGAAGCTTCAAGGGAAATAAAGTGACTTAAAGTAAATGGAAATAAAAAAGCGCTCTTTTGTTTTTACCGCTGTTGTCTCAAACAGACAATTCTGATAATGTACGAAGAAAGAAAGCTTTCAATGACCTTGAGTAATAGCATCAAATCCCAAAGAAAATTTAATAATCATACAATGCCATAGCCCTATCTTTCAAAACATTAATTTTGCCATAAATCTAGTATTAGTAGCATAGCAGCTAACCATAATAAAGGTTACACAGTTTTGTACAACACCATAATCATAGGGACATGATATCAAAGATAAAAGTCTGCATATAATGTTGTGCCTTTCTGGCAGAGTTTTAAAGGGCAGCGAAGAGAGATCGGATTCTGGTAACCAAAGAATAATATTCATAAGACCTTCTTCACAAAAAAGCAGTGAATAAATGACCCTGGACTACAATAGCATAATATCATTGAAAGAACTTCTGTTGCTCTGTTAGAAAAACATAAAAGAAGATATTAGATTTTTGATCATGCATAAGAAGACATTATAATAGACAAACAATTTTAACTGTGTTAAAGGTCCTTTTACATATAATCAATTTACACATAACGCCAAACCCCCAGCGCAGTCCCTGCAAGTAAAAATGACTTTTTCGATGCTCTTCACAAAGTGTAAATAACACAATTAGCTCTGATTATGAAAATGATTTTGGCTTATTAGCGCATATTGGCATAATAATCTTTCACTCGACTCAAGAGATGTCAAAGAATCCCTATTACTTCTACGAGATGATTTTAAACAAAATTCAAAAATTAGAACATACCGCTACATGCAAGAATTAAAAGTATGGAATAACAAAACTCACCTTGTTCACATATTCCATTACTGTCAACACTGATGTCGTCAATAGCAATATCGCCCCTTGGGAAATATCCCCTTTTGGCTGTAAAGGCCAGCTGTTTAAACAAGCATACAAACAATCAATGAATATTATTTGATGATTTAACAAAACCTCGTTTCTAAACAAGGAAAAAAATGATCACTCATTTACTTTCGGGTCTCTCGTATTAAAGGCCATGCTTCTTCGAAACATTTGTTCTTCTATTATGAGTGAGCCGGAATTTCTGAAAATGTTTTGCAGTTAAAAATAATAAGATAAAATTTAAAAAATCTCTTACATCATTAAGCTTTAGATGAATGATGTTTACACGCTACCAATGTTACTTTCAACTTTCGGAGCAGCTATCAAGATATAAGGGGATTAATAAATCTTTTTTCAAGCTGCGGCGAAATATCAACATAATACCTCAGCCTATTGTCAACAGAAATAAACAAGAGAAAAATAACTGAACACGACCGATAATTATATGCAATATTTGAATATTTGTTGACCAGGAAAAAGCATTTGTTAGAGTAGATGGATAAAAATTGTGGCCAATACTGGCGGAGTACGGTCAAAAGAAGACAACCCCTAAAAAACATAATGAGGACAGTAAAACAGCACTTGGAACATCTCTTGGCCAAACAGAACAGTTCCAAGTCACCTCTGGTGTGCGACAGGAATGCATCCTATACTATAGCCCATAAATGTTAATTACAAACGGGGACACGATTACAAATGTCGTCAATAATGATCCAATAACCATTAAAAAGCCATTGTTTGCTGGTGGTTAAAGTTTGCTCCACTCCAATAAAAAGGATCTACAAAACCATGCTTAGAGATTGCATACCAGCTGCACAAAATACAACATGCTAAGAAATACAATGTAAACAAGAACGACAAATGGGCGACTGATTGGCCTGTGGTCCGGTTCGTCCCTATTCTGTACACTCACTCATGGTTTTTATCGTGCTAACCGACCATACAAGACGATTGACGTGTTGTTTTATCTCACGATTGTGGTGGTCAGTTTGAGATCAAAAGAATCCTTTTCAGAACAGACGTAACGAAAGTTTAAAAATCAATTAGGGTGTCTAGACCATGATAACCATAACAAAAAAACTGTTTGAAACACTTTAAAGAAGTGCGACAAAATCAAAGATGGTTTCTTCAAAGAAGTGAAGTTTAAGTGATCAGAATGTCAAGAGAGATGAGACGGAAATGTTAAAAAGAAAAAGAAAAAAGGGAGATATTGTCTAGACATGCAACGCTTGCAAACCAAAACAAGATACATGTAATGACAAAATATCAATAAGCGTGGGGGACACAGATCAAAGACAGTCACTTCATATTCAGGCATTAACTTTCAAACTGATTGGTTCCAAAGGGTGCATCGTGGTTGTACAACATTTTGATAGGGTCTATAAATAAGGCTGATGTTAAAGGTACTCATTCATTTTCGCTAACGGAAAAGGATACCCTGCTAAGCGCATTGATTGTTATTTTTTTATTACCAATTTATTGGATTTGAATATCTATATCTGAATCATAACAAACGACTGAATGCAATCTGTATGATGAAGTAAACCCGTTCTTCCATCACCATCCTCATCGTTACAGCATGTACATAAAAATAATAAAAAGGACCCCCCCAAAAAAAAAAATAAAAAAAAAATAATAATAATAATAATAATAACAATAATAATAATAATGATAACGAATAACAAAAGGGCAACTAAATAAAAGGGAGAGAAAAAAAGAGACAGTGGTATGAAAAAAAAAAAAGAAAAGGTAGAAATAATCAATAGTATTTATATACATTATCTAATGCGGTCGGCATTGTATATATATAACATTGGATTCACATAATTCTCTCAGCGAAAATGTTATGAATTTATTAAGACAGTCCCCAGCCTGTGACATATCGCAGAAGAAAAATATCATGACTTAAAACTGTTTTTAATTGATAGCAAAGAAAATAATTAATCACACAATCGAAACATAAACTCATTTACGTCACTGTCCGATCAAAATTTTTGAATAAGACAAGCAAATAAATAAATATAAACAATATTACTTCGAGCATGGGATTATACAGCAGTAGCACAGACCAACTAACTTAGCCATTCGTCGTTATTGCTTACAGCGGTCGAGTGACAGTTGACGTTGTGGTGTAAGGGAGAAATAACTTCGAACTTTAGAAAGAAACATAAAAACAACAATTCGATATAGGGAATACATTTTCGCAGTGTCTCTAGGCGGTCAAAATAGACGTTTGGTCTACTGTTACCGGGTATAATGAAACCATCCAATCAGATGGCCATTTAGTTGTCGGCATAGGGTAAAGTTTATCAGTTAATCCATCGCTCGTAATTCATCATGGCCGCGTCCATAATCCTTACAGGTGAAGGCATGACTGACCGCATGTGCAACACCACAATTATTTTGCAAAACTTTAAATAACTAAGAAATTTAAGTTAGAGAAGACCCTAAGATGCCACGTTGTTGGTCAAAGCATAACATTTTATAAACCCACCGCACTACTTTGCGCATGGCATTTATCATGTGTCTGCTTGGAGTGAATTGATATTGATAGTGTTGCCTGCTTTGGTACTGGGTAACCGATTATTCAAATCCTAATTCAACCTGGTCGCAACAGTCCCTATACTATGGCCCTATATACATGTAAGGCGTATTTCATCCACATATCCTATAGAATATTATACGACATATACTATGATCAAAAAACGCAGTAGGCCTATCTACCTCATATACCCGGTGGCAGCAGACCTCTGGTTTATTACGACGGTCGCAATAAATAGCCTCATCCATAAATTTTAGTTCGAAACATTGACTACAGCAAAAGTTATAAAGTAAAAACATTTTTCGCCATTCCTGAAAAATTTGCCCCGCGCCCTGAAGGGGACCATTCGTCGTGTTTGCTTACATGGGCAGCTATGAAAACATTACCTGAACATTACTATTGACAACATTCCGCTACAATGTTGTGGAATTTAAGCACCTGGGGAACATAATATATGCTCTCAAAGCGGAAGGATAGACAGTGAGAGAAGTTAGAAGACAAAAGACCAACGCAGTGACTTTCCAATTATCACCAATACTCTTCTATCTCAATATCTCCATGGAAAATAAACGACAACTAATTATTAGCTTATAACAACTTTATGCTGCCAAGCTCAGACCGACGAGGACAATAAACAAAAGGCACCAACACAAATTTGCTACATGTGAAATGAGATGCTTAAGAGAAAGTCTGAACATCTCAAAAAGAAACAAAATCAGAAACTAAGTGATAAGAGTACAAGCTGGCACAACTCTTTGTCTCGAATACATCGAGAATCAAAGAGTGAAACGGTTTGGCATCTGACCAGACTTCTTTCAGAAATTTTCGCATGCAACCAAAGATTAGCTTTAATCCTTTTAATCTTATCCTTAAACATTCACCTTACCTTAAATAAAGCTAGATCTGTAACATAAAGGAAAACTAGATAACTACTCACAGAATTGTGCTGTGAAGCAGTTAAAGAAACATACGCCCGTATCCATCGATCTCCTCCCTCACCACTGAGAGTCAAAAGTCGTTTAACCTTCTGTGGCTGTCGGTTGCTAAAACAGAAAATAATGTTAAAGACATTGTGGCTCTTAATGATGGAAGATTTAAAATAATTTCAATAGAGTTCAGAACAGAATACAATGTCAAGGTAAGTCTAAACAATTTAATGGCGTTGATTAATAATTAGCATCAACAGTTATAGCTGTCTCAGCTAAGTAAGCTAGATATTGGCCCAGAGAGCATACAGTTGTAAGTATAAAGATGCAAATGGTTCTTACTAATAACCAATAAATATGTAGAGATCGACCACTAAAAGGTTCACATCTTTTCCGTGCATGTAATACCAGAACGTTACGCAAGCTCCTTTTTGACCGGTCCAGATGAAAGGACTGTAAATAATTGCTCTGTCCACTTTTTGAGCATTCAAATAGATGTAATATCCACCTGAAAAAAAATCATAATATTATCATTTTTCTATTCATAGTTATAAGACGTGACTATAGGACAAGATAATGTAAAATATGTACTTGGTGTCAACGTAGTTCATCATAATATCGTTTAAAGGACAAAGACTATGAGACTTTACAACAGGCTTCCGTAAATCTGGATGGAAGAGAAATAGAAAATGTCGAAGCATTTACCTACTTGGGTTAATGGCTCTGCTAATACCGACATTCTGAAAAAGATGTCAGGGAGAGATTAAAGATAGCAAGAAATGTTTATGGAACACTTAACAACATATGGAGGTAAACCAAGATATCAACCAAAACTAGAATACGAATTTTCATATCTAATGTACTTTCAGTACTCCTCTATGGTGCTGAATGATTTAAAACCACAGATGGGATCACCAAAAAAAACAAAACCGGACTCCTTCCAAACTCAATGCCTGAGGAGAATCTATAAAATAGTTTGGCCAAACAAGATATCAAATGCAGAAATTCTTAAAAAAGCTCAACTGGAACCCCTGTCGCACATCATAATAAAAGTAAAAAAGTAAAAGTCGTTCTTATATAGCGCACATATCCACAGCGTAGCCGTGCTCAAGGCGCTTTACAATGACAGTTATACTCCCCTGACCGACAGCAACACAGAACACATAGGACAAGACTGGCAGCCTGTTGGCCGCGATTACAATTTTCGGACACGGACAACGCTGTCTTAACGACCAGGTACTCATTCACACCTGAGTCGAGTGAGGTAGATGGGACAAAGTGTCTTACCTAAGGACACACCGCCAATGACTAGTGGTTATCGAGAAAATTTGCGTCTAGCGGGATACGATCCCACCAAGTCACTCAGCCAACCGGTGTCGTTTTGAGTTTCTCATGAATTATAACCAGGACATAAAGTCATTGTCATTCATATACATTTAATATTTTGAATTGTAACCAGGACATAAAGTCATTGTCATTCATATACATTTAATATTTTGAATTGTATCAATAACTGTGACGATGTGTTCACACTGTGGTCGTGACCATAACAGGATTCAGAATGATTCAGAATCTTTCAACATGGAGAAAAAAGTTTGATAGTAAAAAATAAGTGTATGGTCAATCCGAAATGAAATACGCTCATTTTACTCACAAATGCGTTCACGACAGCTGTTCCACTAAGTTGCAGTTGCAAAGTTACGCCAAGGTGGATTGATTGGACAATTATTTTTTTAATCACTCTAACTTCTTTTCACACAACTTTTATGCCATATTCGGATAGCTCAGTAGCTTACGGCGCTGGCTTACAAAGCCAAAATGGTCGCGGGTTCATACTCGTTTCAGAAACAGAATTATGGAATGGTTCCCAGAACATACAATGACATAGTATAAGAAAATCGCCATTTTACTATCTTTACTAACTATATGTGCTGGTGCAAAAATATATTCCTAAAATAGTCCATACATTTTAGATTGGAAAGATCTGACATATGAAAGGGACAATACGCAACAATCATCAGGATGTGATGGCAAAACATCAATGGGTTTCTTAATTCATTATGGTATTAATTTGCATTAGCCTGCTGATGGCACCCATTGTGATTTTTAAAAGGCCCCCAAATATGTAAATTTGCCATTGACAAATTAACTCTATGATGCATTTGGAAATTCTACATGGAAATTCAACATAATATAATATTTAGACATTTTCCTTTGCACCGATTCGAGAGCACTGCAATGAATGGCACCAGGACGTTTGACACGTTAGTCATTGATTATGTCAACAACAAAATCCCTTTACTTTCCATTCACTGCATAATATAACACCCACATCAAAACTATTTTCTTTTTAAAATCCTTGACATTAATAATTATTTCTTTGTTACTTTTTAGTCGTCCATTATTTAGGCTTTCTCGTTCACCGTTATCAAGTATTCTTTTCTCAGTGCTTCTTGTTTACTTTCTCTTTCGTAAACAAGCAGCAAAAACTTTAATACATTCACTTTATTTATTCTGACTGTGAGTAAAGAGGGTTGAGGTGTACTTAAATATTACCTTTACAAAAATAGTGCTTGTTTGTTAGTTACCAATATTAAAATTACTTTTCCATATTTATATTTTCCATTCTGGGAGATTACGGCTTTGTTTAGTTCCTTATTTATTTATTTTTTTTTGGTGGGCTCTATTTTTCTACTGCTGTTGCTGTTGTTACTGTGAGGATGGTGGGGATGGTGTTGTTGTTGTTTTTGGTGGTGTTTTGTTTTACACATGTAACATAATGATCCCAAATGAAATCTTGATTTGGATTTATTGTGTAACTGTTTCAGTCAACAACATGAGATAAATATTATTAGTTAGTTTTCCATCAATCTGTATGTCTTTTTCTCTGTCTAAACGCCTATCTGTTTATGTCTTTGTTTTTCGTTTGTACTTTTCACTGACCTGAATAGCTTTGAACATTTCAGAATTTGTGGCTTTGCATACACAGTTTGAAAGATGAAATAATCAATTAGATGCTCCATTCGTGTTCTTATTAGCCTAACCTTTTTGTAACATTTAACTCCTAACTCATTATCTCAGAACCTCGAGAACCCCATATTGTTATAATTCAGATATTTAAAAAGACATGACGTAGATTGTTCCTGCATTTTACAACGTTTCATTATATCTTTATTTTTATTTTGAAGAGATAAAGGATGGTCAAAGTAGATTAAAAATTGGGAGTGATATTTAATTCAAATTTAAAAAACAAACGTTTTCTTTCAGATATCACATGTCTTCATATTTCTTCCTCATTGTAATTACTATTGTTATGATTTCATGATTTGGTCATGTCAAAATATATATTTATATCGAACCAAATCGTTGTCACTCTGTAAAATCATACATTTTATCGAAAATTTAATATCTTGACCCTTTGGCCCCTTAGAACCATTTTAAAAGCCTCAACCTTTAATAACTTTTACAGTAACATATATTAAACACTTTATCATCAGAATTGATAAACAAAATCGTTGAAAAACACTATTTCCCGAAAAATAGTAGATAAAAGTCCAAATTAGAGCTAATTGAGTAAAATTCATTTAAAAGTCTCAAAATATCTCTTTATCTTTGCAAATTGCTACTCTGACAACTCTTTTCACAACTTTATTTATCAATTTATTTATCAATTTCTTTATTTATCAACAAGATAAACCTTGTATAAAATCAAACTAATATTTGCATTTTTTTTTATGACCTACGATAATGTGACCTTAGATCCCTAAAAAAGGCCATCTTCCACACCTCCCTTATGGTAAACTTTTTTATGTTAAACTTGACATATTTCACCACCAGAATTTTCTGAAAACGTTTGAAAGCAATTAGTTTGAGGTCGAGCCCTTTTCTGAGCTATCTGTCCTGGACTAAAAGGTACAATTGGAGGCTATTATCAGTGGGGACGGGTTGTGGTTTGTAGCACCTAAAGGCCGCTCCCACAATTCCAGCGCATAGAGAAATATTATGATTATTTGATGCGCGCTATACAATTGCTTTCCATTCCATTCCATATTCTTCCGATTTGCACATGGTGCGAAACTAAAATTCCAAAGAATCGATATTCACAAGTATTTGCAATGCATTTACCTTTACCATTACCACTATCATCATGATCAACATCAGCAATATTTAATTGTATCAGCTTTACCGTTAGCAGCATCTACTCCATCGTTGGCATTATCTTATTATCGTGAAATCAGAGAAATAAAAATATTATAGGGTAAATGCTTCGGAAGATAACAGTTCATGCATCTAATTCAATAATTTGATAATCATGTAGAAATCCCAGAAATGTCTTTCAACAATTTAATGTGGATATGAATGAAAAATAAACAAGGCAGTACAGAATTGTGATATACATTGAAGACATTGACAGGGCGAAATAATAGAATAATCTATTTTTCAAATTATTTTTGATAATCGACTTAACTTTACATAGACTTCAAATATACATGTTGTTCGTTATCATCTGAATCATTCTTGTCTATTTTAAACTTTATGCTAAGCATTATTTTGCAATTTTTTTTTAAGTAAAGGAATTTAACAGAGCACTGCTTTTATTCTTTTAATCCTGAATAGGCTAGTTTATTTATGAGTATTTGATACAAAAAAATTGTTTTAAATTGGTAAAGGTATTGCCCCATAGCCCCCTTGTAAGATAATGAAGTACGAATCTTACTGCTTGTGTGCATAGCAGCAATATTATGAAGGTGAGTGTGAAAAGAAATAATGTTCTTAAACAGATAAAATACTATACCTTTTGCCACCTGTTGAAAAGCTTCATTCCACATCATCGACTGACGCCAAAGGCAAACTGCCAACCTGATTCAAGAAAACAAAACAACGTATCACGTTACTCTTGCCATCAGCTATGCAAAATCAATCAACCATATTATTATCACTTGTATCTCCCGTAGAGACAAAAACAAATCTAGTCAAATAAATGAATTAGACAACGACTAAGAGTAAATTGTGGAAATCATAAAGTATACAATCATTAAATGCGACCCACATCCTTCTATATTGACATATATTTGGGTCAAACGCCGATATAAAGAACCAAAACATTGCTGGCAGTTTAATTATTGTAAATCCTGGGTGTCTAGGGAGATTTATTCTTTTTCAAAGAAAGTTGGCAAGCAAGAAAATTGATAGGTTCATGTTCCTTGCTTTCTTTGTTTACTTGTTTGTCTATGATCGTAAATATAATATTATGCCTGTTTATAAATCCAACGCAAGTAATATTTGAGAAGCAGGTAAGTGATAACTGAGAATTTGCCCAAAAATCAATGTTATACTTCTTGCTTATACAGGTCAGCAATCCTGGTTTTGGACCAATGAATATTTTAGTATGGACAAATTCTCTAAAGCTTGCTCTCAATAATATAAATTAATAAAATAACACGAAGCCACTAAAAGGAAAGAAAAATACATAATAATATAATATGCAAGTAAAAAATATCGGGACGCATCGATAGGATCTCCCCTAGGATTGAACGACAACCGGAAGCAATATGTAAGGAATTGGATGGAAAGAACAACTGATAAACCGAATTTGATTGGGGGATAAGGGAAACCCTAATTTTGATACTGATAATTGAATAATTCAAAGAAACCAGGATACACTCACAGAGAAAGTAACAGGGCTTGTACACAGTAGAAAAGATTTCATTTAGATAACAAAGGGAGAAAATGAAATTTACAGCAGTTGGCAAACAGAACGGCGCTTGCTGTTGTTTCTATTGTTGACATGTGTAAAAAGATTGGATTCAACGGGTTAGAAAAAAACAAGACGTTTCTGAAGATAACCTGAATGATCAATTGAAACAAACACTTTATTTTTGTTTGCTTTAGCATGAATTGTCCATATATGGTTATTATTATTATTATTATTATTATTATTATTATTATTATTATTATTATTATTATTATTATTATTATTATTA
>JASKDV010189914.1:0-11671 GCA_032466395.1 Aegires albopunctatus
AATAATAATGATAATAATAATAATAATAATAATAATAATAATAATAATAATAATAATAATAATAATAATAATAACATTTACTTATATAGTGCCGGTATCCATCTCAGATGCTCAGAGGCGCTTCACATTACATTCGCGCATAATCCTTTCACACATAGTATGTTCATTCGTCCATTCACTCCCACTTATAAACATAGTCTAAACATTAGCAAAACCTAATGGAAAAATGAGCGGAAAAGGTCCGATTTTGAGCTTTTTCCTGAAGGATGAAAGGCTTCCAGATGATCTAGTTTCCGGCGGAAGAGAATTCCATACAGATGGGGCCGAAGGAACGTTCCACAAATTTTGTTTTGGACATACTTTTCTGAACAGACAGGGAATCAGTTGATTGGACGTTTGTTGCCGACACTGGAGTGTAAATCTGAGTGTCGTCAGCGTAAATGTGGTGTTTAATTTTGAAATTAGATATGATTGACTCAGTTGCTGTATATACATTGTAAACAGAAATGGACCGAGAACAGATCCTTGGGGCACCCCGAATTTGAGAGTTAATTGTGCTGACAATGACCCGTCGACCTTGACTCGTTGTAAACGGTTTGAAAGATAGTTAGAAAACCATTTAAGGGCCACTCCCTAAACACCAAAATAATAATAATAATAATGAAAATTAGAATTGGTGATGTGACAGTTGTAATTGTCCTGAGGACTATAAAACGTTACAATAACACATAAGAACTGCCTGAAAGAGAAGGGAAAAAGATTGTACCGTATTAACATGGTCGTGCATGATTTGATTGCAACGCCGTTTTGTTAAATACAATTGATGGAAAACCATTACATGACATCTGTATCCTCTACCCGGGATAATAATGATGTCAATATATAATAATAGTATATTACCTTTGTAATTACATAGACATGCAATAGGGTGGTGTTTTGCGGCATACCAATCTCTCTCTCTCAGAGATGATTCAGAGCTCAAAAAAAGGAAATTATAAATTGTACATCCATACATAAAATATTGTAAAAGATGCCAGATTTGATTATTTTAGATCGCTTCACGAATAAGCAGGCGTTCCCTTACGTTATCTTTTATGGAGCGAAATGATTTATAGCTGCGTATTTACCCTAAATTATGATGTTGTTCTAATTCAGATGTAATTGATATAACTTTTTTCCCCTCAGTCGCCATACAATCCTCAAGTTAACATATATAACTAAAGTTTTATATCTACATCAATCCATCGTTGACAAAATAGAGTCTTCTTCTGTCTGGCATTCAAGCTTGAATTTATGCAATAAGTCTGCCTTGATTGTCTTGGTTCACATCTTTATCCAACTGGACTGATACATCGAACATAATTATAACAATTAGTCTGCCTTGATTGTCTAGGTTCACATCGTTATCCAACTGGACTGATACACCGAACATAATTATAACAATTAGTCTGCCTTGATTGTCTAGATTCACATCGTTATCCAACTGGACTGATACACCGAACATAATTATAACAATTAGTCTGCCTTGATTGTCTTTATTCACATCGTTATCCAACTGGACTGATACACCGAACATAATTATAACATCATCTACACTGTTCAACGTTTTATACAAGACTAGATTAGTGTCCAGCTCAATGGGCGCTATTTTCAAGTTTCCTACTTGTTTACTGTTTTAGTTCTAGATGTATAGTCAATGTACCCCTATTGGGACACTTAAGGCTTATTTTTAGCCTGTAGCGAAAAAAGGCCCATAACATTGTTCAAAAATGTCATTATGACGTCAGATCTACGTTGCAGGATAGTGCAACTAATGGCTGGTGTGAAGATAACTGCCATTCATAGAAAACAGTTCGCAAAACCCAATGTCGCCGGGTTTGTTTGTTGTTGTTTTTTTTGTTTTGTTTTTTGCTTTTTGTTTTTTGGCAGCATACCTCTGCACCCCTATTGGGACGGCTGTGCATTCAATTGGGACACCTTTATTTCGATGACTAAAACAATATTTCTTTCACCATAAATGAAATTTATGAATACACGTTTCGAGGTGAAAAAATCAACAAGTGTAGAAGACCAATAATGTTCATTGATTTCAAAAAAGAAACGTTTATTGTTTGAAAAGTATTTTAAATAAGAAAGATGTTGAAATACACACAGAAAAGTTATTGTTAAATAAGGTTATGACTTATTTTATTTTATTTTTTTATTTTTTGTGAGAGGAAAAAATGAATCTAAAAGTAGGTTAAATCACAAATTAAATTAACAAATTGTAATATTTTAATTAATGAACAGTAATAGATATATATCTAGATCTATTTAAACGATCATCACAGATAAACTTAAAATTGTCGACATCTTCCTCACTCAAACTGAGAATTAAATAATTTTTTTTCTATAAAAGAATCTACAATAAGCGTTATGACTATAATAAAGAATATGCTATAAATCAATACGTGTCATGAAAATGATGTAAGAACATATACATGAAAATAAAATACCTATAAGAGTTTTTTTTAATAATATAAGACTGCATGATTATAATGAGGATATTAATTACAGCTATAGATTTATGTCTTTTTCTTCAATAATGTCTGTGGTTGAAATCATACAAAGTGTGCGTTACCTGATCATGCTGCCCTTTTGGATCAATGTCGCTATCAGCTGACAGGACATTTCTGGAGGTACGATTTACCGGGGCATCACTTTCAGCTGCTCCAGGCAAAACTAATTCCATGGAATATTTTGAGGAACCATCAATCGCGTGACATAGAGCTGATCCGGAAGGAGCAGAATAAGAGACTGAGTCTTTATTAATGTTGTTTGTTTTTTGTGATTTTTTTTCTCTCGCCTTATCATATTATGTAAAACTCGCTTGGAACTTATTGAAGTCAGGACGCTTTTCATTCCATGGACAAAGTCCTGCCATTTCAAAGGCCTTCATGAGTTTGTCTGGCATGTAAGATTTTTTCCAAACATCACGAAGTACGATAGCAAATGTTGCCTTTGTTATATTGCCAACACGGGCAATAGCCTTAAAATCTCAAAGGCTTTTTTCCACTCCTCTTTCAATGATCCCTAAAAAATCAAATCCAATCTGAGATACATGAGATGGCAAGATATAATATACTATGCCTTCAGCTTTACACATCTCATGGATGTCAAGATTGACATGGCTCCTATGACCATCGGCAAATAGTACGACTGGTCGAGTAAGATCCTTCACTGCTGGGATGAATGTTTCCTGGAACCTTCTGAGATAGACCTCTGAATTCATCCAGCCTTTCGGAGAAAGTGTGCAGTAGGCCTCGGGAAAGTCGATCCATGGTATTATGGTCCATCTCATACCCGGGTAGATAATGGTTTGGGGAAGAACAACACCAGCAGCAGATGCACATGCCAACACTGTCATCTGATGTTTACTGTGTGTTTATTCGATGAGTCAGTTAAATTAACAGACCCAGTCGAATGAAACGGGAAGCCCGCTAATCGCAGTTGAAAATAAATTCAGGTGGAATCGATGCAATGTCGATCCCTTCATTCCTCAGGGTTTCATCGACCTCACTAAACCAGACCCTCAGCTATTTCTCACTAGCCCTCTACTCTCGCAAGATCTTAGTCTTCCTCAGGCGAATGTTGAGGTGTCTCTTAAAAATCTATGGAACCAGCTGCAGCTAGGTTTGCCCTCTGTAAAAGGTGTATTCCTCCCTTCAGCCAGGGGCGTAGGGTGACCCTTTTAATGGGGTAAGCAGAACATAATGAAGAATTGGCTTTTTGAATCTTGCAATGATCAAGATTTGTTCAGGAGAAAAGTGATACATGTATATACTACATAGGTTACAATAGATTACAATAAATTTAAACGATAGCCTACCGAGCATTCAATCTCAAAACGGACAAAAACAAAACATCGCCTTTCATCAAACACTGAGACTTGAGATTTATAATCTACAGAAAATATGCCCCCATTGACATTGAATCTGTTACAGTTGCTCACCGTTAAAAATTTAAAAAGTTAAAATTGCGTTTTATATAGCAAGGAACTTTAGCCTCTAAGCGCTTTTACAATTGTTCACTTCCTCCGGCCGACAGCAACATTGAACACATAGGACAAGTCCAGCAGCCTCTTGGGGCTTATGCAGTTTTCGGACACAGACCATACTGTCTTAACGGCCAGGTATTCATTCACACCTGAGTTGAGTTAGGTAGATGGGACAAAGTGCCTTACCTAAGGACACACCGGCAATGACCAGTAGTTATCGAGAAAATTTGTGTCTAGCGGGATACGATCCCACCAAGTCACCCAGCCGACGGTGTCAGTGAGTGGAGCCGCTTGGCTTTCGCGTGTACGAACTGTGTTAACCATTAAGCCACTGACGCTCCCAGTGACGCTATCTGTCCGTGACCTTATCCGCAACGTGTGTGACGCTATGTGGCGGGGACTGGAATCGACTTAGACGGTAAAGACTGTAACCACCATTTGAATGTTCAGGCTTTCAAGTCGCAATTAATTCATCACGATGTTTAATGCATCGAACTGTATTTGTCAGGTAAAATGGAATTTGAACAAAAATTTAGATCTAATTATTCGAATTATGTTGAGTCTATTCTTTTGAATCTACACAGCATGAGCAGCTGTGTCCTATATTTTGCATTTATTATCAGCTTATAATATATAGGGGCTAGACGCATAATAAGACAGTAGGGGAACAATTTCATGCTCATTTCCATATGCTGATGTTTGAAGAAGCATTTATATTTAACGTAAATTTAGAAAACTCAAAGTGAGATAGCAAACACCGAATGATACAAGTCTAGTCAAGTGAGGGACGTTTTGCAGAAGTCATACCAGTCTGGTTGAAACGGGTTTTGATAAACTCCCAATTATACTATCATAAGAGCTTTTCATATGTTTAATATTAGATAAGTTCTCAAAAGGCAATTGTTAGAATTCAGGTGAGTTTTCGTTTGAAATGAAATATAGATCGTATGATGTTCTTTACTTTTCAATTTAAAGTTGCTCAAAATGTCCAATATATTATTATTAATTGGTAGATGTAAGTAATCTAAGCATACAAAATACATTAATTTTTTTCTAATCTTTATTTGTTGTTAGTATTAAAATTCTATGAAAAATAAGTCTGCAAATACATCCCTAAGGGAGTGGATAGTCAGTAGGCAAGGCGCTCTCCTGCCAAGCCAAAGATCCCTGGTTCAAATCCGTGCCCGGCTTGAATTTGGGATACAATTTTCCGGGTTTTTATCCCTAAGTTGCTAGAATAGAATGAGTGCCAAGTCCTTTCTGTGAGAAACTATAATCTAGGAGTTTCCTTGAGTACACACGCATGTAAAAGAACCCGTGGCTGTATATAAGGCATTCTGGTAAACCTTGAAATATCCAAAGTAGTGGAAAGGGGTAAATTCAATGCAACAACAAATGTTCCCTGTAGGGAATTAAGTCATTTGAATTTTATCGCCACCGCGCGTCAGCCTTGAGAACATCGCAGTAAATGTAGGCAATTCGCTTACATAAGCTTGCCATTGGGACCATTCCAGTGCGAGTCTAGCGACATACATGTTCGCCCACTATTTATATCTAGTAGCATAATAATACATAACCATTTCTCACAAAAGAATAGTAATAGTAATGTACTTGTTACAATATTAATGAAAAAAGAAAAAATATGAGAAGCAGTGAATCATACCCTTCTTTGGTAAGGGTTCGACTAAGTACTACAAGCAGGTCACTCCTTCGAGTTAATCACCGTCCATGGAGACGTTGGCGTGGCTGTTGTGTCTGCTATTGACCATCACTTTAGATTGTACTGTATATATTTCCATGCCATACGCTTTTGATCGGCTGGCTAACTTAGTTGTGAGTTCTTGCAATTTTCTACTTTTTCTACATCAGATCGATGTCATCTGCAAAGAGCAAATTGTAAATCTTCCTTACACCGATGGAGATTGTGTCTCGTTCTCTAGGAGGGTCTCCTGCAATATTCTTTCTTAAAATGAGATGAATGATTTTCGAGAGAGGAGGCACCCATGTCTTACGCCAACGGTAGTTTATAGTATTTTCCGTGCATACACAACAGCCTTTGTAAAGTCATGTTACAAGGTACCGTCGAAGGCGGACGACGAAGGGGCATACAACGTATATCCTGGTCGGACAACGTTCGGGAGTGGATGGAGCTGACGACGCCAGAGCTGCTAGTCACTGCTGCAATCAAACCGGCCTGGAGCAGAGCCGTCTTCAATCTATGAAGGGGGATCTGCCTGGAGACGACTAGCGGCCTCCACATTGTTCATCTCCCACCCCCACCCCACCACCCCCTCCACCCCCAAATCCCCTGACGATGTCACCGTCATGGGCCTGGGGGAGTGAGGGTGTGAGTTAATAATACCTAGTTGTTAAAAGGTACAATTCTTCTAATGCTCGAGTGCAATATAGTCATCGTGGGTCACTACCGGTGATTGGGCAGATTAAACATATGTTTATATTTCTCATCACCAAGCAACTTAAGCCGCCATCTTAGTGGTAGACTGATGTAGAAAAAGTATGGTACAGCATACCTACACATCAATCTGTTATGATATGCAGGAATTTCAATCATAAGAGCACAAGTTACTTTTGCTGTATCTAGTAACTTTATAAGAGCGAAGTAAAGCTATTACGGACTGAGATTGTACTTATATCGGGTGATTCATAAAACAGTTACTCAACTTTGAGAGCACATAATATGCTGATGAATCGTAGAAGTCCAAATAAAATTCACAGTTCACAACAAAATTTATTTGTTAATATTTCCTGAAAATGTCAGTATTATCGTGCATGCCATCAGGAAGTTATGAACATCTTGGCGAAAATTGTCTGAAAATGCAATATCGAACTAACAGGAACGCTGTTTCATTATTCAGTGTTCAGGCCGCTCGTAACGTTTTCTTACAACTCTTGATTAATGACCTGATTTCCTCTAAACTGATAATTTCTTCTCAACATTCTCTTACTTTCATTTTCAATTTTTTGATGGTGAATGTTAAGCGACAGAAACCAATATACCTTTTGTGATAAGGAACCCCACATACCATAATCCATTGGATTAATGTCTGAGGACTAAGGTGGCCAATCAAGCTTATTGATAAAGACGATAGTGTTTGTTTTAAGAAACTCTTGTATGGCTTTACTTGTGTGCAAAGTGGCTCCATATTATTATAATATGAAATTGTTCTGTGGAAAGAATTCTTTGCAATCTGGAGTCAGCTTTTCATTAAAAAATATTTTGTAAAATTCAGCGTTAACTTTGCAAGAAGTTGTGTCGATAAAATGATTTGTGTTTAACCATTTAAGGCAACACCAGCAGAAGCAATTATCGTTTTTGTAACTCTGTAATATATTACACGCGTAAGTGTGGCGTACGGTTCTTTCGGGAACAGAGGGTACAGCTGTGAGCTGAGTTCTAGTCGCAAACCCTTAAAAAAAGACTCTCTTCTATCATTGATTGATTAGTTATTAGACCAATTATAGCGGCCCCCTTCTTGTCTAACTTTAAAGACCCACTGCTCGTCCCCTGTTGAGATTTGATAATATAATCAGATGTTTCTCGGCCTACAGAGCTAGCAGTCGAGATTACCTCGATTATTTATCTCCAAATTTAACACACAAGTAATATTTATCTCAATTGTATTGTACAATGACCATCAATTATTTGCAATATATTATGACAATAGCTTGGCTATAATTGGTATAAGCAGATACGTATCTAGTTTGCTTTTACTAATTGCGTGTCTTTGTCTGCTCCAGCTTGTAAATACCGTACACAGATTGTACCTCAATCTTTTTTCTACATTTTGTCAATAACCGATCTTTCAGAACACTGCATATTTGAGAGTGAACTGATGATGAAGATAACGGCAGAAAATGGTGATGATGCCCACGGATCAGAATTATTGTGCCCTGACATGCCAGACGCCACTGAAAAGGAATATCAGGATGAGTGTGCTTTTGAAAGAGTCATGGAAGAATTGGGTATGCCAGGAAGATACCAAGTGACTCAAACTATCATTATTGAACTGGCAATAGTATTGTTCTGCAGCATCATTTTCAGCTTTGTGTTTATTGGTAAAATAACTTGTGACTGTCTTGTATATTGAGCTTTTATAAAGCGAAATTTCACGTAATGTAGTTAATTAATTCATCTTCTCTAGTGGGGTTTGTAGACAAGTCTTTTCATTCTAAAATCCTTCTATACACCATGAGGATTAAAATGAGTACTTTCTCTTGCATATAGACAAAATTGAGTAGGTTACGGCACTGACCTAAGAAGCGAAAAATGATTCATAAAGCGGAGTTTTACATTAACGTCATTAACTTTTGTGCTTTAAGCTCTCTTGTTATTTATTGTTCCCATGTTGTAGCTTGTATTTTTGGGGGATGAATTTTATACTTATCCAAGGCTATACCTGTTCATGTGCAATAACAATTAGTTCCTTTGGTCATCAAATATAGAAAATACATATGAAAACAAGATTTGCAGCTGTTGGGCACCAATACAAATTAATTTTCGGACAAGAACAATGTGGCTACTTGTTGTTACTCAATTCACACCTAAGTTTAGTGAGGAGAACATGACAAGGCCCCTTAACTAAATGCTTATCGGCAATTGTTTGTGGTAATGGATAAGTTTACTAATAAGATATGACACCCATCCAGCTGGTGTGGTTATTGAAACGTGCTAAACAACTGATGTCCCTATATAAACGCAGTAAGCCAGCTTCTGAATTCTTCCTAGTCATTGTCGAAAAATTTAGTCATAGAGAGTGTAGTCTCCCAGTGACCAGATAAGCAAACCGTAATGTTTGCGAAATCGGGATCTAGCTTGGCATTAAGGCTAAGATTGTACCTTAAAAGAGAATAAAATTATCGTCAATTTTAAAGACATTGGTTTATTGAATCATTGGTGATTTTCTTTATCAAGCTGTTATTCCCATATATTGATTTTTTTATTTTATTTTAACAGGCTATGAATCACCTCACGTCTGCAATACCGTAAACACAACACAAGTCTTAAACTCCCTTCAACTCGATAATGACACCAGTGCTTACATCTCTTACGATTTACCATGTGACATCAGTGTGTTGACCAACAGAAGCGGTACGGTGGAAAAAATCAAAGACATGAGTTGTCCGCAGGGTAGAAATTTTACAGGAGGAAAGAAGACTTCTATTGTGACTGAGTGGGACATGGTCTGTGAATCTACTGGGATTGCGGAACTTGTAGCTTCCATGTTCTCTTTTGGACAAATCGTAGGGAATGCGCTGATATCTCCTTTATCTGATATGCTGGGACGACGACTGATTACGGTAGCCTGTTGTGTATCATTTTGTATCTTGGAAACAGTAATCATTTTTGCTCCAAATTTAGCAATAATTATCATTGTTAGGTTTATTAATGGTTGTATGCTAGCAGGTTATAGTGGGGCAGGTTTCGTGTTAATCATGGAGATGCTCACGCCACGACAGAGAACGATGTTCGGCATTGTAGAGTGCATGACGTGGTCCGTTACTACCGTGCTGGTAGGGGCTCTTGCTTATTTCACTCTCGAATATGGATGGCGGGGCTTTCAGTTGGTAACTGTTCTTTTTGGAATGCCAGCCCTGCTTACTCCATTCTTCGTCTATGAATCGCCTCGTTGGCTAGCCACGAATGGAAAGAAACGAAAAGCTATGGATATCATTCGCGTTGCCAGTAAACAAAACAAGAAAGATTATGCTATTGTGTGTACTAAATTTGAGAAATACATTTCAGCTCAAAGTGATAAGAATAAGAAAGGCGCTTTCTTGTGTGTAGCACGATGCAATGGAGTGGATACTAGTTTGTTCAAGACATTTTTACAAGGAAAGATAATTAGCCTGACCTCGATTCTATCGATTGCCTGGTTGACCAATAACCTAGTGTATTATGGAATGTACATGACGTCCTCAACACTGTCGGGTAACAGATTTATTAACTTTTCACTAATGGCTTTAACTGAAATACCCAGTAACATGGTTCTGTACGTTATGATGCCACGCTTTGGACGTCGGAACATCATGGCAATTTTTCTAAGCCTAGCTTCTGTCAGCCTCTTTGTTTGTTCTCTAGTAGAAACATTCGCACATGACGAACCGATCTCCGGAACTGTTAATCTAGTCCTTTTTCTGATTGGCAAATTTGCAATCACAGCATCTTTCAATGTCACTTACATTTATTCACCTGAATTATTCCCAACGAAAGTTAGAACCTTCGGAAATGGTCTTTGTAGAGCTATTGGCAAGATTGGGTCTGTCCTTGCTCCTTATTTCATACCATTTTACGCCTTGGTATCTTGGGGCCCTCCGGTGACATTCTGCGCCATGTGTTTCATTACACTATTCTTGATTTCTTTCCTGCCTGAAATGAAAGGCGTAAATTTAAAAGACACAACGCATGAAATGAAAGGCGTAAATTTAAAAGACACAACGCATGAAATGAAAGACTTAAAGAGAAAGAAACAGTTGGTATCATAAACAAATCTATTAATCAGATACGAATCTAACCCTTTTGTATTATTTAATGGTTTTGGGGAGCTTTTGTATTTATGTTGATTACTGTTTCTTTATCAAAGTTTTAATGAAATTGTAAAAAGGATAACAAAGTTCTATTGATCAATCTTCGTTGTTTGTATGATTTCTACTTTGTTTCGGTGATCCATCTTGGGTTTTTTGTCTTTTTATTTCGGAAAATCATCTGATTCTCACAAAGCGATCAAAGGGCTTGCTCACACAATAAAACATTCGTTCGATAAAACAATTGATTAATATCTCATTATGTTTAGGTGATCACTTTCGAAAAAGTCATGTATAAAATGTATATCATTTCGAACCTTTCATTCTTAATGTAGGGCGAACATGATCTTTTTTAAGTGCAATTATCTATAAATATTTATAAAAGAAAGCGTCAATCTGTGTCATGTGTCTATAGGTATGTACGTGCCACGCCTACTGGCTTAACTCGATTATGAAACTTTTACTGATAATGGGAAGCATCTCGATAGTTTGCGAGACGGGGGAGTTTTTTTTTCCAATAAAGTCACTTGTTTACTCATGGCAAATTTCATTTCATTTATCTTACCGACAAAATAGTCATTTTGAAAGGTTTTGACCTAATCAGTTTCTTTACCACCTTTACCACCCTTTCAATTTACGTGTTAATTAAGGAATTTTTATTTCCCCACATCTCTTGAGAATGCACTCCACATACCAAATATCATTATTAAGCTTTATCTTCACTCTAAATCTAGCATGATATTATAAGAATTTAGATCAATAATATACAAATAGATCTAGATCTAGATTATATTGTAACAAGTGGGTGTACGGCCGGAAACCATTTTTGAGATGAATATGCATGGAATTTTTAATTTAAAAAAGAAGTTGTATCAGAAGTAGTTGTAAATCTTGTTCTAATTTTGTGTGCACTAGTCGCCGCTTGTTGAGCCCTAAAGAAGACAGAAGGGGAGAGAGTGAGGAAGAGAGAGGGAGGGAAAGAAGGAGAGGGAGAGAGAGTGAGGAATAGACAGAGGGGATAGAGAGACAGAAAGTAAGGAAGAGAGAGGGAGTGAGAGGGGGATATATATATATATATATATATATATATAT
>JASKDV010189925.1:803-11671 GCA_032466395.1 Aegires albopunctatus
CCCCCCCCCCCCCCCCCCCCCCCCCCCCCCCCCCCCCCCCCCCCCCCCCCCCCCCCCCCCCCCGGGGAGGACGGCCCTTGTAGTATTCACGGAGGTCTAAAACTAATATTCCAACATTTAGATTACAAGGGGGTTCGGCCATTTTGGATATGTCAATTTCGATCTTATTTAAGAAATTTCAATATCTCTTAGAAAATTATATTAAGACAGAAGCGGTGCGTCAAAGTGTATCCTTTTAAGATAAATGAAATTGGAGTGTTGAAAATGTTGATAAATTGCATTAGAACAAAAATAGAATACTTTGATTTTACGGATTGAAACACCAAGGATAAGTAAGTGTATTCTCTATTTAGTACATCGGTGTATAAATATATTCGGTCTTAATTAATTGTAAATTCAATATTATATCTTTTACTTTCATTCTGCTCAACTAACATGTACGGTAGTTAATATCTTGTGCCTTGCTAGATAAATATCAAGTGATGTACCAGGCAGGACTTAAACTCTTCATCCGTAGGTTACATACGAGAAGAGGCTAGGATATGTTCGTAAGAACGGGTGGGGGAGGCCTATGCAATGTTCGTACGTACGGACGAGTGGGCCTAGCCTTATAAATATAAGCAAAAGTCTAAAAACGTAGGCTAGAAGGATGTAAAGTATGTTTTGTAGAAAGGATCCATATTATATTTCTAAGCCATCTTGGCTTGTCGCTTGTCGGGATGGTGCATGGCCTTTAATAAGGGCACGCCATTCCTTTTGTTAAAATTATGACCAAATAAAATCTTAAACAAATATTGTTTAGATTATAAAGATTGAAGCCCTAAGGTAGAAACCATATGAAGATAACAAACAAACTAAGGGGAAAATATTACATTTGATCAATTCATTAACATCCTTCAATATTGTAGCTTCTTGACAACTGGCTTAGAAAACAAACAATGTGCACAATGTACTTGTATTACATGATTGAAATTATTTGTCACAAAATGCATAAGTGATCGTTATCTTATCTCCTTTGCACATTTTCCCCCATCTCATCCTTCCGGTTTTACACACACAAAAAATAGAAATAAATAAATAAACATTAAAACGTCAACATAAAATAAAGAAGAAGAAACAACTAAGAATAAAAAATAAATACATAAATAAATAAATAATGAAAAACAGAACACGTACCGGTATCAATCTAAATGTAATCGTACCCTGAGGTTATCGTTCTACAACCTCGAACCCGACGTAGAGTCGGCAAAAAAACATTTCGCAGTTTTCAAGAATAGACGCTGTTTTCCATTGCCTCCGCTCCGTTCCGCTCATCACAAAAGCGAAAACGCTATACGTTACTTCTTATACTGTGGACAACTTAAGCAATGACTCATTAGTTATTGTCGCTTTTATGCTCAGAGGAACGGAAAATTAAAATTTGAGCGCTAATCCAGGTCCTCGTTTGGTCCTTCTTTCATTCTGTATTATCTTATTACTACGTTTAAATTATGTAACACTGAATAGAAACACTGTCAGCGGCATCGTGCTATATTGAGAAGTATCTTGAAAATCAAATGGCAAGACACAAATGGGGACCTTCAGAAAAGAAAAGGCCAAAAACCAATAGAAGAAACTGGGCTCAGAAGGTGGTCATGGATAGGTCATATGTTGAGGAAGCAAAAAAACCAACGTCACGAGACAGTCATTAAAATTAAAATGGGATCCACAAGGAGCGCGAGGAAGAGGAAGGCCATTGGGAGACATGGAAAAGGGGAGATCAAAGAGATGGGGTTCGCATGGAGCAATCTTGAAGAGATATACCAAGATAGAGATAAATGGAATTCGCTTGTGCGTGGCTTATTATACTCTGAGAGGAGTGAAAGGCGATGATGATGATGATGAAGATGGTGATGATGATAATGATGATGATGACCATGCTAACCCCATCTAGATCAGTGATTTTTAATAAGAATGAAATGATGATGATGATGATGATGACCATGCTAACCCCATCTAGATCAGTGATTTTTAATAAGAATGAAATAAATTTCTCCGTTTAATGAGGAGGTGGTCAAGGGGGGAGGAGGGGCGTGTTTAGGACAATAATATGAATTAATAAAGCTGGACCCAATACCGTGCACATTTGATTTTGAGAGTAATTGTTGAGTAAGACATTTCTGTAACAGGTTTAAATGGACACGGACGATTTTACAAAAGATATAATGACCTTCTTGTAAGATAAAATGGCTTCATGGACACAAAACGATTGAGAATAATTTTAATTTATCATTTCTATTTCAAGGAAAGATCAACAATAGTGTACTGTTTAGTCCATAAAGAGCAACACGAATACAGCTTAGTACATTATGTATTTTTAAAAAAATTAAAGTAAAGAAATAAAGAGAGAAAGTCGAGGGGAAAGCGAGAGAGAGAGAGAGAGAGAGAGAGAGAGAGAGAGAGAGAGAGAGAGAGAGAGAGAGAGAGAGCGGGTGGGGGGGAGAGAGAGAGAAAGAGAGAGAGGGAGACAGAGAGAGAGGAAGAGAGAGAGAGTGAGAGAGAGAGAGAGAGAAAAAAAAGGGGGGGGGAGAACAGAGAGAGACGAGTGAGAAAGAGAGAGAGAGAGAGGTGTGGAGACAATCTATGTAAAAAAAAAGAGTAATGAATTTAAAAGGATGGTTATAAAAATGCCTAGAGAGGTTTTTAGTCAATGGGCTAACATGAAGTATGAAGGGGTTTGGTGACAGTCTTATGGACATCATGTATGTGTCATTGCAGTACGTGAGTTAATAAGGGGTATAGTAGGTTAATGGGGTAACTTTAAATTTACCCCAAAGTAACGTTATGATTCTGTGACGATTATGGCTCGTAGATTTAGAAAAGACCTTCTGGTTTTCTTGTATTGTTCCTTCAAAGATATACATATAATTTTCATTATAAAAGGTGAAAAAAAAAAAAAAAAGGAAAAAGAAAAAAAAATCAAGCAAAAGTAATATAGAAAGTTTGATTTCTCCCCTAGCGATGTTCTCCCACAGGTCTTTCAGTTTATTACACGTAATGTAACTGCCGACTACCTAAGCTAGAAACCTATACTTGCATTATGAACATGAATTTCTACCTTTATTCATCGTCTGTAATTATCAATATCTGCTCAAGATTATAATGTTACACATTACATCCTCACCTACAATCACATCACAGACATGCGTATAATCACGAAGATAATCAAGCCGTTACTGTGACAACGAACCGTAATAACTATATTGACCAAGAACCCAGTGAGTTGGCATTTAATTATATTGGAATTATCAACAATACTCGAGACGTTGGATGAAAGATAAGCCCAGGTAGAATGTCTTTTCTCCAAAACCTGTTTTCGATTTCTGATAGGTTTCGTTTCCACTGGTTAAAATCTCTTTATAAAATTGAACTTTCTCGATCATTGTCTTGCCTACATGAGGTATGATACCATCAGCATCTTCTGTGTAACGAATGGGATAATTTTCCAGCTTTCCTTTCGATACCACTTCTGATAGGCTAATGGTTAAAGGTTGCAAAACTTGCAAAACCTGATCCGTCAAATAATTGTAAATGATTTTGGTAATATTGTGCAATTCAACATTTGGGACAACAGATTTTAAATTTCAAGAACATAAAAAATTAATCGTTACTTATTTTTCTTATTTCTCAGTTTTCATGAATAAGCCTGGTCTCCAATTAGTCTTTTTGGTCCTTCTTTATGCTGTATTTCCTGCATCAATATCGTAATATTGCATGCAACACCGAACTGAAAAATTACCAGCGGTATCATGCTATCACTATCTAGATCAATGATCTTAGATCAGGGTGAAATAAATTTCTGTATTTCGGGAGGAGGGTGGTGGGGGTTGGGGGAGCGTGAATTAGGACAACAATTAGGTATAATGAAGCTGGACCCAGTACCAAGCACATTATAGTTTTGGATGCAATTTTTGAGTTAGGACATTTATGTAAAAGGTTTTAAGTTAATGGACATTGACACTTTTTTTAAAGATATAATGGCATTTTTGTAAGATTAAATGGCCCCAAGGACAGAACAGATTGAGAATCATTTCAAATTATCATTTCTATTTCAAGATCAACAACAGTAACGTTTAGAACACATGCATTATTATTAACTTTTGGGTTTTTCAATCAAAAGTCAATAAGCTTCGCAATGTTTTGCGGTACAATCATACAATCCATCCAAAGAACAGAACCAATTATTAAAGAAACACCTTAATTAGGCTACACGTACAGATTTCCCATGCTAATACGATACAACTTACTAGAATCACAAAATCAGATGCAATATACAGACATCCCCATCCTCATTCAGTCTCTTAAAATATCATTTTTTTGTCTATCAAGCTAAATTCATCTTTGCAACAAATTAATCAAAATAGTTCCGTCGGCGTTTCACAGGGACTCACGAGACACAGACGTTTACCGCTAGGAATGCTGGGTAGACGTCCCGGAAGCGGAACTGGATTGGCAGGAGACACGCATTGAGATTCTTCAGTTATTGTTCGTGACGCGATCGGAGTCAGAGGTCGTCGAATGCTAAGGTTTTGCTTGAGCCAATCGGCATGGCTCTGTTTGTGTTTCTTGTGCGATTTGTTGGAGATGATGGATTTTTTGAAGGTGGTCCTTGAATTGTTCACGTACAAATCGCTCTTCTCTCGCATTAAGTCTGCAAATGGGTTAATAGCGTCTCTGGGTGAAATCATACTTCCGTTAATGATGGCATCCGCTCTGCTGCTTACGTTATTGCTGACTCGAGACAGGTTCTCGGTCATGCGCGAGAAGCTATCTTGCCTCAATCTGGCGGATTCTCTCGCAGAATTGAGATCGCTGATTGGTCTATTCAATGATGTCGAACTGTTGGCACGTGAACCGCCACGGTAAAGATCGGAGTTGTTCCGAGAAGTTCCGGAACCGGCAAACCTGGCACTGGTCAGGGGTGACTCCATCATACACGGCGTGGGGGAACGATGGTAATCGAAAGGAGTCTGGGCGCGGTCTTCGTTTATTAGATCCAGCAACATCTCACGGTGTTTGATCCTGGTCGTGTCGGCTCCTCCATACTTCATCAAAACTCGACTACAATCGGCCAGTCTTAGTTTGACGGCTAACTGCAAGGGGGACAACCCAGCGTTGTTGACCTCGTTAACCTTGACGGGATATTGGGTCGAAGTTGTGTCTATCAGTAGGCGAACGGCTTTGACATTTCCACGCTCCACGGCCAAGTGAAGAGCCGTATTTCCGTCCAAATCTTGAATGTTCGGATCGCAATCACGGCATTTGGCTAATAAGGCCACCACGTTAGATTTTTCCTTCTCCATGCACGCCAGCATCAGCGCCGTTCTGCCTTTTAAATCTTGCGCATTGACATCACATCCGCGACGTACAAGCAATCGCACCACGTGATCCCTGACGTCGTCGTTTTGGATACCGACCGACGCAATGAGCGGGGTGCACAACGATTGGTCCCGAATGTTCGGGTCAGGAAGAGTGGAGATGATTGAATGAAGACGATGCATGGTGCCATTTGCAATGGCCATGAACACATTTCTTTCATCTTGTTCTTTGTTAGACATGATGCTGTGTAATTTGAACAGCAACACTATGTGTCGAAATTTAGAAGTGAAATCAAGGATACATGTGTGGTTAATCCAGATATGATCGTGTCAACACATTTTTAGGAATGTAGCAAGAAGCAGGTTCAGAGCAGCAAGTTATCAACCACTGCAGCTCTAAATGTCCACCAAAATCCAGTCTGTGAATTCAACAACGTAGATCATCCAGCAGAAAACGTTATACGAAACAAACCTAGCGGAGCTTCCATCTGGAAGATGTTCTGGCTTTACATTTTGACATCCTACTATTTCACAGAACACGTGTAGTTTGAAGATCCTGTAATTCCCCGCAGTTTTACATGATTCCTTAACAAACTTGAAAATGTCAGCCGTTGAAAACGTCCAATGAGATGTTGTAGCTTCTTGGAAATTAAGGCGTCGTCAAAACTGGAATGTAAGGGATCAATGGAAGAGCTTAACAATCAAATACAAATCATTTCTACATTTGTTTGCTTAGTTATTTAAATGAAATATAATTGAATTTAATATTACACAGATAAACACCACCATAACAATTTCTAAGAATAACTTCAATACATTTGAAACAAGAAAGGCCACAACTTTCGATATGCAAACTATGTCGTGACATTAGAATTTCGGTTTTTGTTTTGTTTTGTTCTTGATTTCTTTTAATAATTCAATGAAAAAAATATGTAGTAATTTAAATAAACAAAAACGCTATGACATTATAATCAACTAAGTAATCAACTTATTTCAGATAAACACTTTGGATACGAGATGCAACTACGCCTGTAAATTATTGTCTCCTTGCTACTAAAATCTTCAACATAAATTAAGCAAGAATATAATTCCCTTTAGCATTTCAAAGGGGACATTCTTTACTTTTGGGTCTATTTCAAACATTGACTGGAATATCCCAGGCGTCGGCCGCAGAATAGCGCGCAGGTGGGCAATAAGTGTAAATCATTTTGCCCTAGAGAGACAAAGTTCTGATGTCGAGGCGCGACTTGAACCCAGAAAGTCCAGATTGTAATGCCTAATTCATTGTTTATCATCATACCACGCAATTTAGCCGGAGATGAATTTTAATTTAATTAAGCGCGCATATCTCTTCCTGTTGTGTCCAGTAAACCACAGGGTGCTAGTATTTAATCCTTCTTCTCTAAAATGTACTACTTACTTTCTCAGTTACTTACTTATTTACTTACTTACTTACTTAATCCCTTCGCTCGTACAGGAACATAGGCCATCAACAAAACTACTCCATCTTGTTCTACATTGGGCTGCTTTCTCTGCCGTTCCCCAGCTCATTCTAAATCTCTTTAGTTGGTCATTCCCCTGTGGGTTCTAAGTAAGAGCTTGTAGGGTAATGCTGGTTGTTGGTTTCCTCAAAGTATGGCCAATTCAGCCCCACTTCCTCTTTAGGATCTGTATGGAGAAAGGCTACTGGTCGTTTCTACTTCGTAGATCTTCGTTCCTTTTTTTACTATACCATTTGATATCGAATATTCGTCTGAGATATATGTTGATAAAGGTCTGAAGTATCCTTTGAATTGTCATATTTGACTTCCATGTCTCGCAGTATTGACTTAACATTCGAGTTGAATATTCGAGATTTGCTACAGTTTGATGAAATTAGGGACACTTTCACTCGTGACGATTAATTTAAGATTTGTGAGGGAGGGCCGTAAAGTGAGTTCTGTCAAAAAGAAATGCGCCATCAAAACGCACAAATTGCCATAAACAGACTTCATTCTTTCATAGATGTTTGCAGCAGAACATCTTTCAGCTGTAAGAAATTCAATTACGGAGTACTGTTTGATGAGAAAGTCATTGGAATTCGCCATTTTCTCATATACCGAGGGGCCTCACCACGTGTCGACGTCACTGATTGTGAGTAGAAATGACGTAACACAAATATTGCTCTAGCTGAGTTTTACAGATGATCAGAGAGTAGCCTATTAAGTGTGGATTTTAAAATTTATGCAAGGAATACTTTTTTTTATTGAAAACTTAGAGCAAAAGGAATTAATTTTTCAGCTCGCCCTCGTATATTACTAGACATAATACACGCATAAGATAAAATTCCTTTAATTCGTTAATTTGGATAGTTTTAAAATGTTATTTGGCGATGAACTGCTGATTTTCCTCACATTAATTATTTAGCCACAGTTTTGAAAAGTTATTTAGGGTATTTAACCCTATTACTGTATTGTATTGCACACTGTGACATTAATAGATTTTTTTCAAATATAGTATTGGTTATGAATACCTCAACGTATTGTTCACGTCTACTAAAATGTGTAATAGATCTTTGGATGAGAGTGTAATAAAGGAATCGATTCTCACCATTAAACAAGATGGCATTTTAGTGAATTTAATGAACATTAGATAGAGAATTAATAGCAATCATCGATGATAACGTCTACAGTAATTTATTGCGGTGTTCTTTTTTTCTGTTAAAGTTTTTCTCCATTAATGATCTTTTTTACAATCAAAAACCTATAGCCTACATTTTTATTTCCTTTTTCAGGCGACGATTATAGGACAGGATGTTTGTTTGAAGTTTATATTCCTTTATGTTTTGCTGATTTGGTTATTCTTTCTCTATTTGTAGTTGTTCTTTTGTGTGTTTCTTACTTTTTAAATTGAGTTTTGTTTGTCATTGTTGTCGTTTTGTTTTCGTTTTGTTTTTGTTTCTGTTGTTGTCGTTTAGTTGAGTTTAGTTGTTATTGCTGTTGTTGTCGTTTTGTTAGCCTTTTATTTTTGTTGTTATTGTCGTCGTTTTGTTTGGGGTTTTTATGTTGTTGTTTTTGATGGTTGTTGTTGTTGTCGTTTTGTTGGTCTTTTCGTTGTTGTTCTTGTCGTTTTGTTGGGCTTTTGTTGTTGTTGCTATTGCTGTTGTTGTCGTTTTGTTTGGTTTTGTTGTTGTTGTTATTGTCGTTGTTGCTGTTGTTGTTGTCTTTGTTGTCGTTTTGCTTGGGTTGTGTTGTTGCTGTTGTCGTCGTCGTTTTGCATGGGTATTGTTGTTGATGTTGTTGTTGTTGATTTACGGTCCGGAAAGACAGAATTAGATATTCATTCACTCTCGCAAACATCCTAAGAGTTGCACATATATCTTATAAATTTGGCGTTCCTAGTAACTTGAATTACCTTCAATGTTACATTTTTTTAAAGTCAAACTTTTCAAATGTCATGATATCAAATTTCTGTTTCAAAGACAAAACTTTACAAAAGCACTTCCATAATCCACTCCACCGTTTGCTGAAACTCTAGACAGAGTGCCTGATTATGGAACCTAGACAATACTGTCACGAATTCTCTGAAGCGAGACTTTTGGTAATAAAGGATAATGAATCAATTAATAATATGGACTCCAAGGCATGCTGAGATCTATTTTCGATTTGTAAGCATTATCTTTCTTTCTTTTTTTTTTTTTTTAACCGGAGAAGGCCACTTTAAGAAGAGTTCAGTGACTCTTCTCTTTTTCAAACAAACAACATGGCTGATAATCGTCAAGAGTGAATATAAATTTTATACCTCTGTGATAAACAATGTCGTTAATATTGTCTATTTCTCTAATTATTTTAGCTCAGAACCCAAAAACTTTCAAAGAAAATTGTAGCGAGAGATGTTAAATTCTGGTTACATTTGACTTCTTAACCAAGCGAGATAAAAACGTTATGATTTAGGAAAATGGAAGGTTGTGAGGCAACCATCGTCCTTGACCTTACGACACTTGAGACTATGCTTGTTTATCAATAAGGTAGAACGCAATACAATACATACCACAATTGTCTTTGTCGATTATTTCAAATCTTAAAAAGGAATAAATGGATAAAATGAAGAAATGGATGATGATGATAATAATAATAATAATAATAATAATAATAATAATAATAATAATAATAATAATAATAATAATGATAATGATAATAATAATAATAGAAAGCGTTCGTATAGCGCCACCGAGGGTTCTTTTACATGCGTAAAGGCACATGGGGCCTTCGAGTTTATTGTCGGTCTCCAATAGGCCTAGGCACTTATCCTGCCTATTCACATGTTCATGTATTCATTTTTAAAATGTTTGTGATCTATTGATTTATTTTTAATTGTTTTAGGTTGCTATATCCACGATAAATGTTTCATAGTTAATGCCCGGTTGCCTGTCTTGAACGTTCATTGTCGATACCAAGTGTGCAGGATACGAGATAATCAATTCGATGAAACAGCACCCATCTACACTGGTAGGATTATAATAATGGTATCTTGTGATGCGTGCACCATCGAGCACAATTTGTGCATCTTATATGACGTCACTTGTTTCTCTGTCGGGATCCCACGCAATGCAAACTGTGCGAACCAGGCAGAAGGACAAGAGGTCCAACATGTTGGAAGGTTCAGTTCTACTCTGCATCAATAGACATTATGATGATGTTAACGAATCGTCGTTAGGGGTCACCAATGTAGCACCATGAAATGAAGTGAATAAATCTACAAAGATCAAGTTAGATTTCAGCCATTTCTTTAATGGACCCAAACGATAACAACATAGAGAAGCAAGTGACTTCATATGAGATACACAAATTGTGCTCGATGGTGCACGCACCACAATCTACCAAATTGCTTATTAATCTCTCTTAAAAATATAAAGCGAAAGGGAGATTATTGTTCTTCTTTGGCTCAATTCAATTTTTACCAAAGCGCAGAGATTGACTGGCAGATCTAAAAATTATGGAAATATATGTGGTGGATTATTATTATTTATCAAAATCATTGGGGAGGGAGATAGAGTTTAGAGGATGCCATGGGCCACTCTATGGTTTTATGTAAATGAAGAGGAGGAGGAAGATAGAGTTTAGAGGATGTCATGGGCCTCTCTGTAACAGTATATTGCAAGGAATCACTTCACTTGATTCCAGAAGTCAGGGTTGACTTCCGGTTTTTTAGTTCTAATACTCATGGTTGCGAGTCCAATGACGTTCTGATACAAATTCATCAATTCAGTAATCATTGTAAATCATTGCACACTCTATGGTATAATGTAAATGAAGAGGAGGAGGAGGAGGAGGGAGATAAAGTTTAGAGGATGCCATGGGCCACTCTATGGTTTAATGTAAATGAAGAGGAGGAGGAGGAGGGAGATAAAGTTTAGAGGATGCCATGGGCCACTCTATGGTTTAATGTAAATGAAGAGGAGGAGGAGGAGGGAGATAAAGTTTAGAGGATGCCATGGGCCACTCTATGGTTTAATGTAAATGAAGAGGAGGA
>JASKDV010189936.1:0-14845 GCA_032466395.1 Aegires albopunctatus
AGAGAGAGAGAGAGAGAGAGAGAGAGACAGAGAGACAGAGAGACAGAGAGAGAGACAGAGACAGAGACAGAGACAGAGACAGAGACACAGAGAGAGGACTGTAAGAGCAATGGGGAAGAGATAGACTGATATCGTGAATTACTATACTGGAACATTCAATTAAAAACATGAATTATGTAAATACAACCCAGAAGCTAAATCGAAATACAAATACGGTGTAGCCTACATAATATATTCATTTTCCAATTTTGCGTCCTAACTTAGTTCAACGACGAGTCAGAATGATGTTTCTTTGCCAAATTATTGGTGCTTCTCTTTTTATCTTATTGTGATTGCTCAAAAGTATGTCGCGACATAATATTTCATCGATCTTGACATTCCAGGTAGATCAAATAAACTCGACGTATTGGAAAACAGGCCCGTGACAGGGGTGACATTTTAATGACTATCTTTTGTCTGAGATAAATTCGATGATTGGCTGTTTAAACAGTAAGATACTATAATATAGGCTAGTATGAAAAATAAAAAAATGTATGTCCTTACCTTAGCGTCCCAGTCACCACAGAACAGAACAATACAATTCCACCCACCCCCTTAGAGAAGACAGAAAAATGAAACCCAACAAAACAATGAAAAGACCCAATAAAACAGAGCAAAACGCCTAGATATGGAATATACTTTGAGTCAATGCTGTAACACAATAATTGATTAATTGAAAGAAGTGTAATTTCCAGGAATATGTTTAAAACAATAAATTAAAACATAAAAACAAATAAAGCGAACATGGTTAATAACGATAAAAATACGGGGAGATCACCCTTGTATATTCAAAGATGGCGACGCCCATACGACATGCAAACATTTCTCGGTGTCCTTTTCTCCTTCTTCGATCGATATGTCTCCTTAATTAGGACGACTTTTCTCTGTATAGAATTGACAGTAGATTGCCTCTACACTATAGATCTTGCCAAATTCACGAGATAAACTACATAATGGCAATACCAATATTGAGAAATATACGTCTACAATGGCATTCAATAACCGTGAATTTTAATGTTGCCTGTCTTCATTTCTTCAACAAAAATCTAGATCTAGATCTATCACAGTTTCACACCTGTATATCTAGATCTAGATCTAGAGCTAGATCTAATTGGTGGGATTCAAAATACAGGAACTCTACATTTAACTCGAGTCTTTCAACCATTAGCAATTTTCACTGTTCATACCCATATAGACCATCTCATTGGCATAATAATAAGCAGACTAAGTTAATTTCAGATCATCCACTGATAAATCGCTCGGGAATATCACAATCATTGCCTTTATTATGCCTTATGAACTCCAGAAACAATTTAAACTTCTTTTTTCAAAGATATTTTTCCATGAAAAGGGGAGCAAATAACAAAGTTAATTTTGATGGCTACAACGATGACAAAGAGAGATCTAGAATTAGATCTCATGTAGACTTGCACAACGGGAAAAGTTTATTAAATCGTTATTTGTTTATAAAGACTCTCAAGGACTTCTATGATGATATACCAACTGGAATTATGGTGGATTCTGCATATGCTGATTCAAGGCCCAATGAAGACTTTAACAAGTCATTACCAGTTATTGTCGGCCTTCATGACACACCAGGCAGCCATCATGATCTGGTTCCTCTTTTAGACTTTTTTGCTAAAATGGGTTGTAGAGCAGTGTGTCCAACATTACCTGGTATGGTCTTATTTATATCAAAACATAAGTTGTTTTTTTACATTATTTAAAGCAGTTCAAACCACAATTTTGAAAGAATTTTATTCATTTATGATGGTGCAATACTTATTTTACAATATTCACTCTGCTGTTTTTCAAATGAAAGGCCGTAACTACAGAAAAAGAAAGAGTGCAATTACGCCCTTTCATTTGAAAACGGCAGCACTGTGCCATGGTGGATTCAAAAATTGAGATCTGCGTATTGCTCTAAACGTTAAGGTTCTCCCCAGGTCTTAAAAATATGAAATTGATTTTATAATGGAATGTTTAAATTTTAGAAACAATTTTTTTTTTTTTTTTAAATCATAAAATTAAGCCTATCACATTTTCATTAGGTCATGGCCAGACAAAGGGTATAACACGAAGTGATGATGATGTTTTCTCTCAGTCAACCCTTGAAAGAGCCGTCTTTGTCAATGACTTTCTAAGTAACCTAGATATTGAAAGGTAATGTATTGCATTTTGATTTTTGAGGTGCATTTTTTTAAAAAAGGTTTTACTTATACCTATTTCAAAATAACTTTTTGACTTCTAAATTCTACTGCAAAACGTGTTGGATTTTTTTTTGTTTTTTGAAATCATTCATTGGGGATCAAGGGCTGAGAAGGTATCACTAAAAAGGTGAGAAAAGCCTAAGCGCGAAACATAGCTTCTCTCAGTCAAGTCAACCATACCCTCTCGTGTCCTCCCGTTGGTGTTCCCTGTTCCCACTGACATGGCTCTGGCGAACGGTGAATGACTGGCACCGCAAAACCAGTTCCCCCTAATGACTTGAGGGGTACAGCAAAATTGGCAGGATTAGGTTGGACCCCATAGGTGCAGGAATCAGAACCCACTAGTATGTGGTACACTCTATGATGATCCTCATTAACCAACCCCTTCTCTACCTTGAGAAGGTGTCTATTCTGTCCTCACTTACCTTTATCTTTTGCAACCTATGCACTCTAGACAATGTGTAATCATATCTTACCTAGAGCAACAAAATGACTTCTGTAAGTGACCTGTCTGCTAGTATGAAAGGAACTGTTTGACACATAAAATCAACTATCTCGAAATGAAATGGGCAAATCCAAAATGTCCTGCATACAGCCTGTTCTTTGGAAACCAGGACATGACGATCTGTTTTTGTCTAACAAATGATGGTCGAGACAATCTCTCTTTGAATAATTGAATGAGAAATGCCAGGAGACAGCGGTAGCGGGGAATGGTAAAGAAGACAGGCAATGAACCAGGACTTTTGGACAGAGCGCTACCCTCCTAACAAAGAAAAAGAAAACTTGTGTCATAATCATAACACACACAGCTGACTGAATCCTGATGGTGGAACAGGGTGGAAAGGAAAACCGCAGACACCCCAGCAGCCATGGCAAAGCAAACTAATTTAACTACATGCGAGCTAGGGCGTCGCCTTGTTTATCAAGGCCTGCGTCGCTCAATGACTTCCCAGGCTGACGATGAAAAGTGTACTACTGGGGGAAAAATTGATAAACCCAAGATCAATATATTGCAAGCAAACATCTGTAGACTCAAAAATAAAAAAATAAAAATTAAGCTTGCCCACATTTTCCAGAACAACAACATCCATGTACATCTCTACATAAAAACACAGACCCTTACATCTCTGGCTTTACCAACTAACTTGCAAAGGTACAATTTGTCGGGTCATCATCACCTATATCAGGAATGATACAAGCACTTGTTGAAAATATTCAATTAGAAAACCCGACTGACATGAAAAAAATTACCCTCTGGCATGATAAAAAAATATTCATTGTTCAATATAATATAACAACCCACTGACCAATGAATGTTAGTAATCATTTATAACACAACCATCCTACACAAGGACAATCCTCCTAGGGGACTTCAATGATCACTCACCTCAATGGGGCTACACAAACTACAACCATACTGGACGAAATATTTCAGAAATTTGCAACTTGACAAATTTGTCAGTACTACAGATTAACCTGACACAACCAACCCTTCTGCACAGGGCCCATAACACCCTTAGTATTAGTAGTTAAAATAGTAGACCCGATCTGACCATTCTTTCTGTCGACCTTCTCCAAAGGTATTCCCTTGAAGTTCTCAACGACATAGGCAGTGATAAATAGACCTATACTATTATCTATACTACCGATGCCAAAAAGTAAAAGTTAAAAAGGCAAGATGGGAGACATATATAGAGAAATAACAACAACAAAAAACCTGAATGAAATACCAACCTACCTACACCAGCAGAGGAGTACTGTAACAAAGTGACAGAGGCAATAATAAAAGCGGCATCTGAATGTATACCTCGAGGACATAGGAAAAGGTACAAACCTTTCTGGAATGAAGACATCCAGAGGACAGTTCAAGAAAGAGAAACCTTTAGAAGAAGCTGGAAGAGAATCTCACAGTGGAAAATAAGATCAAATATAACAGAAAAGCTGTGATAGTCAAAAGAACTATCAATGACTCAAAGCAAGAAAGGAAAAGTGGAACAAAACGGTTAGTGAACTAGACATGCACAAAGATGGAGCAAAGGTTTGGTCTCCTCTGTCAAACCTCTGTGGAGAAAAAAGACAAACAAACAACAGGCCCCTTGAAATAGAGAATGAAACCATTACAGACCAACAAAAGAAAGCAGAAGCTTTCAATAAGCATTTTGCATCTATCAATAAATCAGGCCCACAAAACGGGGCAGGACAAAAACCATGCACAAAAAACTGCATATATGAAGGAACATGCACCAATTACCAATTGTAAGCTTCTCCATCTTTGAGGAGGACTTCAATATGTCTGAGCTTTCAAAAGCGATGAAGAAAATGAAACCCCACAAGTCTCCTGGTCCTGACAAAATACATAAAACGAGATGCTCTGTAATCTCGGCATGGAGAGCAAGCTAGTACTATATCGCTTATTAACAAAACCTGGCAGGAAAGCATTGTCCCTAGAGCATGAAAAATGCCCTTATAACACCAATCCTTAAGAAAGGAAAACCACAGCAAGAGATGAAAAGCCATAGACCCATCTCACTTACATCATGTATCAAATTGGAAAAATGGCACAGAGGATGAACAACAATAGACTATGATGGTGGTTAGAGACAAACAATATCCTAGACAATAACCAGGCAGGGTTTCGCCCATGGCAACGAATTGATTACCACATTTTCCGTATATGCCAACGCATCTCTAATGGTTTCCAGAAGAATGAAAACACAATAGCCGTTTTCATCGACTTGCAACAGGCATATGACATAATCTGGAGGAAAGGACTCCTATCAAAAATGTTAGATCCTCGGGATCCATGGACAAATTTATAAATGGATCAAAAACTTCCTAACTGACCGCCTAATCCAGACCACATGTAACCATGGTATGTCATCACATGCAGTTTTAGAAGAAGGCATCCCACAGGGTTCAGCCCTAAGCTGCAAGCTGCACCCTTTTTTTAAATATTTATTAATGATTTACCAGCCCTGCTAGAGACAGAAAAAAACATTTACACAGATGATCTCATAATTTGGCATACGAGCAAACACATAAACATCAGTGCAAAACATATAAATGAAGACCTAGAAATATTAGACATATATTGCAAGAAATGGAAATATAAAATCAATTGTACAAAGACTGTCTATACATCATTTACGAAAAGTAACAAGATCCACAAAAAGAAAATCAGACTCAGCCTAGGAGGAACTATCTTAAGGAATACTGATAACCCTAGGAATTTAGATGGACAGGAAACTCTCCTTTAACAAACGTGCCCAAAATTTGAGGAATAAAGCAAATAGGAGACTTAACCTGCTAAAAAACGTTTAGTTAGCACTACATGGGGTGCAGACAAAAATACGCTCAGACAAATGTACATTGCCTATGTACGCTCTGTCCTAGACTACAACATGGTTATACAAGCAACGTGTAGCACATCAACTCAAACATCACCTGACCGAATACAGAATCAAGCTGCACACTTCATATCAGGAGCAATGAAAACAACACCAATGACAGCATGTGAGATACAAACAAATCTTGAATCCCTGAAAATAATAAAAGAGAAGCTGCCGTCATCAAAATGGTGGAACGCAAGAGAACAGACACAAACCACCCCAGCCGACAGGTTTTCTATAACACAGTGAAGCAACATTCTTTCTGAAAGGCCACACCCTCCTGCCAAGTTGTGGCAATTTAAATTCATTAATCTTATCTCATGTCCACTCATTCATGTCAAACTATCGGCCAGATGGTCTTTGAACAGGGCACATGATTGGTTGATAAGTTAAGGGTAAGGGCTGATCTATTGATACCCCTGTGGTCCAGCTTGGTAATTGACTTACATCTCAAATTTGTTTCTAAAGTGGTCAAAAATTCTGATTGTCGAAATTGAATTTGATGAATTGGGGGACCGAAAAAGTTTATCATTAAACATGTTTATTTCAACTATAAAATTTAGTTTTTATGAAAAATAAAGATTTGATTGTTTAAAAACTTAAAAACGACCTTAATAAAAAATATCATGGAATCACTGTTTTTATTTATAAACTGCTATTTTAAAGCTCAAAATCACTCACACGACATATGTTCCTCTTCGAAGAAACAGGTCACAATTAATAAAAGTTTAATAGTTTGTTCTACCCAAATATGGTACATACCATTAAGAATCTTCTTTTCTTTTTTATTCTTTTCATCACTTTTCTAGGGTTGACATCCTTGTTGGTGTTGGTGCATCATGTTATACAGCCCTGGCATTGTCCACACTAGACCCCAAACTGTATAATTCAGTTGCCCTTATCTCACCATGGCCCATCTCAAAACACAGGTTCTTGAACAAAAAAAAATAAAAAAATTCACATTTATATATTGAATTATAATTATAATTTTTATTTATAATTATTACCATTTTATTATCAATTATTAAAGTATGTTAATCATTAATACATATTCATATGGTTTTAAACAAATAATAGAAAACTGACCTGCTTTAATTGTTAACTTAGCATTCTTATCTGATCCAGCAGCAGCTGTCTGGACATGAGCCCATTGATTGTGCATATATGGAAAAAAAGGGCAAATCTTTTCTTTAGTTATGTGGTATTTTGTATATGTGGCAAGAGTAAGAATTGTGCTTTGATGTTCTAGAATAAGGTGTAATTGAAGAGATGTGGTTAACAGTTTTACCATCTTGACACAAATTGCACAAGTTTAGGTTTTGTCAAAGAGGATTCTGTTGAGGTGCACATTCAGAGAAATGTGTTGTTTTCACAGCCTGAAAATGCTTGTCTAGTTTTCCCTCTTAAGAGAATTCAAAGGATCTTTTGAATTTGGTGTTGATGTGTGGTTCCTCCTTTCTGCCTTTGCAACCAAAAAGCAGTACAGCCTGGTCTCTCTAATCCAGACTTCTGTAATCCCAATCCTTCTGTAATCCGAACCATTTTCTGGGAACGGATTTTGTTTTGATTATTTCTTAGTATTCCCTAATCTGGAAAATTCTGTAATCCGAACAAATTGCAGGGAACGGAAATGTTAAGATTTTATAGAAACCAGACTGTATATTTATCTTTACACTCAATATACAAATACAAACATACTGCATTTTGGAAGCAAATGGCAGCTTTTGACTATTCGGCCAAATTTCCTTTTTGTTTACTTTACTATGATCATTTGTTTGGCTGTCTGCAGCTAAGTTTCCATTGATCTTGACATCAGTGATTATCAAAAAGCTATGTATTGTCAGTGCGGTGATTGGCCATTGCTGCTTTTCAGCAGGTTGTTTTCCAAGGTTTCTAAGTCAGATTTGTTATTGGAGTAGATCACAATTTGTCTAATTTTCTCAGGTTAATGGAGAAAGAATGTTTTGAAATTTAACGCTCAAAGATTTTATTAGACTTTCATATTAATTTGAAAAAGAATGAAAGAAAATGTTGATTTATTTTATCTCAGGATAGGATGTTTTGTGTCTTGCTTGGATGATCTCACGTTTATTTTGATGGCTTTCTCTGCCTTATTTGTTACTATCAACAACTTCTTCTTCTTCTTAAAAAAACTGATTAAACACAACTAAGATAAGCATTACTGTCAATATACCAAAAAAACCCCCCCAAAAAACCAAAAAAACAGGAGGATGTTTGTAGTGTTAGATTTAGTATTATATTAGCTTATATTAGCTTATTAATTGTATGAAGATTGAAGCATTTCATATTGTATGTAGTCTATGCTGAAAAGTATCAACACTTTTGCTACTTCTAACATCTGGTTTACAATTTATTCCACAATCTTGCACTTTGAGATATGAGATAAATTAAGTGAAATCTTAATTCATACAATAATAAATACTTACTTATTGTCATTTCACTAACATATTGAGTTACACTCAGTGAAAAAATCAATCAGCTTTAGCTTTTAATATTCTACAGGTACAATGTTGATTCAAAGCTGCTGCAATTGTTGCTAAATCAATGGGACATACCAGTTTTCAGGCCGTTTCTTAATCCTCTACTTTCAATTCAGAGAATTGGAGAAGCAAAATCAGTTTCAGAGAAAATTACATTGACTCGTATGCTCAAAAAGCTAGACTTTGGAGAGGTTGTGTATTTTCAGTGTGTTATTCATTGTTCTGTAATCTTCTTTTAATCGGTTCATATAATGTTTTATTTTTATGTGAAATATCATTCATTATTCAAAACAAAACAAATGATTAAGAAATTACTGAAAATAAAGCTGCATATAAATGAATTTACATTGAACTACGTTCTCAAATTGAGATCTTGGCCTTGAAAGAAATTTTTTCTAATTGATGGGTAGAAATGAAGGCTTTGTTTTATTATTTTTGGGTGACCAAATATTTTTTCCTGACTGTCAGCCAATGAAATGATAATGTGTACAATTTCTCTTTCATAACAAACTTACTTTGTTGTTTTTTTAGATTTCCAGCTATGGTTTAACTTTAGGCTTGACGAAAGTTCCTCTCGTTGTTGCTTATGGAGCACAAGACAAAGTAATTGATCAAGCTCTCTACAGTGAAATTATTAATCTTTTGGATATCAAATCAACTGCTGTCACAAATTTTACTGGTGCTCCTGGTAAGGCTTTTTGAATATCATCGTCATTTTTTTCTTTTCTTCACTTGGATGACATTTGCTTTCCATCATGAGCATCTGTTATTCTTATGTTCAGTTGATGTGCAGAGTAACCGTTTAAGCACAAAATGGTGGAACTGGTTTGCAGTAGCCCCTACTTACTGCCATCATTAATTGAAAATGAAGTAGAAGTAAGATAAGCGTGATGATAATTCTTGCATTGGTCTTTCATTTCAATCTCTAAAATTAGGTGTTATTTTAGCAAATTAATTGAGTGTTCCCATACACTACATTCTCAATAAGGAATAAGAATAGATAGCAATTAATTGTAATGCTCATTGACCATCAAAAAAGTATTGCTTTACTATAAAAGAAAGAACCAAAATTTGAGTGGTGGTAATTCCCAGTGTGAACACTGCCGTTTGAATTCAAAACGCAGAATATTTCTCTTTATACTCAATAATATTCTGCATTTTGGATTCATACAACAGCATGCATTGGTGCTAATAATTTGTTCTGTAATAGAAATTCAATAATTAAGAATCATTAAAAATACCTTTATACTTTGACAGTTGAAGTATTTTTTTGCTCTGGTCGTAACTTGCGTAATTATGGATTGTGCTGGAATTTAAGTCAATGTCACGAAGGAGTGTGCTTAAGATTAATGGTCACTTTAAAAATATTAACTTGGTTTTGGTCTCTTGAGTAGTCTTTTATAAACATGTACATTATGAAAAACCTTCCCTTTTGAAATCAACTGCAAAAAAGTTATTTGCTACAGTTCAAGCTGATAATAATCAGGTCACCACTTCATTTGGACCACGGATTAATTTGAATACAGTCCCACCTGCCTTAACGATCACTTTTAGTAACGGCCACTGGTTTGTGACACCCTTGCATTTTTCCTATATTTTTAACCTCTTCATAGCGGTCACCTGTCCAACGCGGCCACGGCCAGTCATTTCAGTGACAAAATAGCCACTAAACCTGCTCATAGCGGTCACTTTATATACAATAAGATCCAATAATGATTAAAGGAAAGGAAGTGGAAATTGATCATAGCTATAAATACCATGGCTTAATGGTAGATGATCAAATGAATTAGAGAGATCATCATACTAATGCAATACAAAAAGGCTAATCAACGGTTGCATCTTCTTTGAAAACTCAGCTTCCTCCAAATCAGTCACAAATTGCTATCACTTTTTTACCAGTCTATGATTGAAAACGTTATGTCCTGGTGTATAACTGCATGGGGAGGCAACTTGATAAAAAAGGCTGGATTGGGTTGTATGCCATGGAAGTAAACTATGCAGGGGGGGATTTTCCAGATATCTCGCTCATGTACCAACACAACTGTCTGAAAGAGTTAAATAAGATATTTATTGAAGGGCAAAATCAAATATCTTTTTTATCAAGGCCGATGAGAGTGATCCTGAAAAAATGCAACAGAGAGAGATATCGAAGGTCCTTCTTGCCTTTTTCATTACAACTTCTATCCGACAAATTGACAAATTATTAATACATTTCTTATATCATGTGATAAGTTTTCATCGTAAAATATTATTAGCATGGAAACTAAAGGTATCAAATTGCTGTAATGAAAAAAAAATGTATCCTGAAATTTATGTGTAATAATCAAATTTTAACTTTAATAAAGATCTGAATCTAAATTTTATACTTATATAGTTATTTACTTGTCACCTTAATCATTACTTGTATAGTTATTTATTTACTACTACCAATCATAGCGATGCGAGATGCATTATAATATACAATATAGTAGAAAAGAGAAATGTAAAGTAAATTGAAACATAATATTTTTAAGGTATGTCCTAGATGTCTTAAACTGCCCTGCTGTCTTTTATACTCATTTTCTTTTTTTTATTTCTGATGTGAACAAAATGATTTGCCTTTTAATGGACACTAAAGTATATATTGAATTGAATTGAAAGGAATAAACATTATTTGCCAGTCAGTTGGCTGTAAAGCTATACAGTAGAACATAAATATAGCGGCACCCGCTACTGCGGGACCATCCCTACAGCGGGACCTTACCAGAATCCACCTTTTTTTTTATTATGTAAGCTCTATTACCTGTGCTTGGATACAATGGGGCAAGGAAAGGCTCGAACTCGGATACAGTGGAAGAGATCGAACGAGCTCTAGGTACTGGTACTTGGGGGAAGGGGGTTGGAGTGGGGGCCGTAGGAGGGATGTCAGCAGTGCGGCGTTGTGATTGGCCAGTCCAGTGATGAGTGCGGCAGAGAGAGATGGTGTGGAGATAAGCCTTATAGGCTATGTGAGCCACTCCGAAAATGATGTGCCCAAAAAAGTAAAAAGAGGAGAGTGTATAGTGTATGATTCCGGTTCCTGATTCACTTCACCAATTCTACAGTGCTGGTACGATACATGTATAGACCTAGACAGCACAAGCAACAAGACCGAGAATAAGTTGAGAAAAGGAAATGCTTTTCACTCGAATTAAAGGCCCAGATAATCAACGAAGTTGACAAGAAAATGTTAAATCATGTGGATTTTTAATTAGACATTTTTTTGGGTAATTCCCCTTTTCATGCCTATAGTGGGAACTCGCCTACAGCAGGATTTTTCTTCTGGAACCAAATGTCCCGCTATAGTCGTGTTCTACTGTACTATATGATAGTATATCTTTATTAGAATATTATTTGCAAATGCTCAAATTACAGTATGCCAAATTAGTGACGAATACAAATATCTGAACTTTCTGAATTTTATCATAATCATCGTCATTGTCATCATCATCATCATTATTTTATTGTGATTATCATTATTGAGATAATCAACAAATCTTATGAGGAATTTTACTTTTGGATTTTTTTACAGAAAACACTCATATTCCAGGAGCCCTTGTATTTCCAGATTCAGACTATAACATACTATCGCAGCAAAAGGGAGTTCTGTGTGTTTATTTGTTGAAATTACTCCAGCACATGCATCCACACATCAAGATTTAAGAGGAGGAATCATAAATAATTTTTACCTCCACAATAAACTATTGATAATGTTTAGATTCTAACTGTTTGCTATCTCTATTCTCTATGATTACATGGTTTGGATTTTGAGGTAATTGTGTTAGTGAGTTGCAACTAACTAAAAAATATTTCATGAAGTGCATTTTTGCAATCTTTATCTTATATGTAAGATAACCACGGCTGCAAATTGGTCCAAATTTAGTTGTTGCCAGTCCGACAGGTAAACCCCCCTCTCAAGCCAATAAAAGGTCATGACCCCATCACCATGGCCTCGCAACCGGCGAGCTATTTTCATCTTGTGTTTAGAGCAATTTTATAGTGTTTTATGATAATTAAAAGCCTACAAACTACAAGCATTGACAGTATTAAGTGAAGTAAGAAAAAAGAAGGAGGAAATCTACGCTTTTCGATGATACATTTTTAAAATTAATCTATGTTGAATAGCAGAAACAGTAAAACCCTTCAAATATTAGCGATTTTTCTCATTAGTCGTGATCTTCGAAAAATGCAATTGGCATTTTAATACTCAATTTTGAGTCATTTTGCAGTTAATCATAAAAAAACAAAATACATGCATGGAAAGAGGAGATATTCACCTTTTTAAACATAGAAACAACATTTTGCTGCCATGACAAGTTTTATTGCAATCGCTGATTGATCATTGTTGACTCCCATGACGATAGCGAAAAATGTAATGTATTTCCTGCCTATCCGTTGAATTTCATTATAAGTACCTTTTTTGATATTCTCACTTACTTTATGACATAAATCTTTCAGGTAATGTTATTTAAAAATAAATAATAAATGAACAACATTTTGAACTAATGATCGTTGGAATACACATGAGAACTCAGAACACGTTATTATAGTTATTATAAATATATGACCAGTACCGGTACAAATGAACGAACGAGCTCCTGATCTGCATACACAACATCAATATTACTACAATCATAGTAACGTAATCTTCCTTGGATGTGATTCAGTTATCATAGATCCTTATACAAGTAGATCTATGTTTATTATTTATGAGAGTCGGTTATCATATATCCTTTATATATACAAGTATATTTATTATTAATGAAAAATTGAAATGAAACAAGAATGACGGCAATATGGAAATAAACCAGTGGCAGGCATCAGAACCATGCTTTGCATAAGTGTAACTAGATCTAGTACATGTATTTTATTTTGTTTTTTTCTTTTTCGTTGTCCCGAGTGATTGCATTTGAGGTGCTGTTTGTAAAAGGCTTGCATTAATTACAGTTTGTATGTTTTTGGCTTCGTTTTTAATGGCATTTGCGCTCCTCTCTAATTTAGTAACGATTGAGTGAATGAGTTCCCCACCCTGTTACCCTCATAGCCCTTACTCAAATCTGTGTTGTTCAATGAAAGGAATGGAGTAATTTTCTAAGATGTGGTGTTTAGATTAGAAAGGATATTACCTGGGAAGTTCTGCAATAAAGTGTCATGTATTTGTTAATCGCTACGTGAATGGGAGTAGTGTCTTTTATTCTATTGATGAATGACAACCGGCAATGTCTTTGTCAAGGTCTTTTTTAAGGAACTTTTGAAATTGCTCCTTAAATTGTTCATATGGTGATTTTGATATCTTCTTCCAAATTTCTTGTCATGTTAAACGTTTGCAAACAAACTCGGCAAAGTTCATTAACGTTAGTGATGTGTTGCTCTAGGAAGTGAGACATGGTGTATAAAAAACCCTTACTTGAAAAGTGAAAGATAATTATAACTTTTGATCTCGGTAAGGCAGCTTTATGAAATTTTACCAGGATATAGTACAGAAATATAAAAATAACAAAATGAAATGATGCTTGCAAAAATGGTTTAATTAAGGCTTAATTATTACCACACAATTATAATCCGTCGAAAATACAGACATTATGAATCAATCACTGCACTGCAAGTAAGAATGATATGGAAATCAAAATTATATAGAATCAAACTAGAAAATAGTAAAAATCCAATGATAGTGAGAAAGTGATGTTAACAAAAATGTGTACTTTGGAATAGTGGAGTAAAAATGTGATATTATACCGGCTTTCCAGTGGTGAGACGCCTACTTGACAAGTGATTTATTGTAGTCAGGCAGGCAAACTAAATTTGGGCAGAGAGCGAATATTCATAGCCTGTAACGGAAGCTGCACTATTCAGAATTATGTAATTGTCATCATTTGTTACGCTTATTTGTCAAACCTATATATTTATTTATTTATTTATATATGTATATTATTTTTTTGGGGGGAGGGAGAGATTTCTATCTGAATTAGATTTTGTTACCCAAAAGTTACTACCTACACAAGTATTTATTAAGGTGGTCAAGATAGTCTATCAGCAATGATTAGAGTTGACACCCTTTTGTGGTTCATGTATTATCAATATTATCACCAGTATTAAGATAAATTATGACAGCTTTTGTAGCCATTTTGAGTCAAACCAAGCAGGCTTGACACTGCCAAATAGTTAATAGATTATGATTCTCTAGAATAAATTAAGATCTCTGATGTGTGTGTTGTCTCATTTATTTCAAATTGGCTCCTAACCCTATGACTACCATCAGCCTCATTCCACAGCTGATTTTCATAGCAGTTATAAGACTGATAAGAGCCATGGTCCAAATTTGAAGTTTTAGACATTTTCTTGATAATCAAAAAGTTGTCTTTCAAAAACATCCATATTGGTGACCTATTTTAGCTTTTAATATCAGTGGAATCACAATGGCAGTCATGAATATTTCAATATTACATATATTTCTGGAGCGTTTATTGAATTTGAATATCTAGGCCCAAAATTTATATTAGAATCTCTTGTGATTTTATTATTAGTAATTAGTAATGAAATACGCAATGTACCATAATTCATACAGGTCATTATGTTCTGGAAAGTCTTAAATTTTGATACCAGTTTCTTTGTCTTGAAAAAGTCTTAAATTTTAGAATTTACTCAAGACCCCTGGCAAAGGTCATGACTCGGGGGGGGGGGGGGGGGG
>JASKDV010189936.1:14855-30376 GCA_032466395.1 Aegires albopunctatus
AATCCCCCCCCCCCCCCCCCCCCAAACAGTCATTATTGAACTTGATGTCGATTGGCATCACTTTGCTGTGAAAGTAATATAAAATAGCTGCCAATGGTGCTCTAGTCTTCATTTCTGAATGGACATGATTTTGAGTTAGACAACTGCTTCTTTATGCACTGAAAGGAAAGCTTTGAATTGTTGTTGCTGAGCTTAGTGTTGAAAATGTTTTACATGATTTCAAATCTTAAATTTTTCAAGCACACTTCCTGAGAAAGTCAATTTTTGTAGAGCGATAACTGTAAGAACACCTTAAAACATTTGGTAAAAACATAGAAGGTACACTCTCAATGGAAGCCAACGACCACTTTCAATTTCAATGCAATGTTTTTTGCTTACTCTTTAGTTCTAAAGTGCATCGCTTGGGTCACAGGAAGAGCAATATATGCCTACATAGGCTTTGGTATATGTCTAAGTCTAAGTGAGACAACTTCAGTTATTTGTACTTAAAGTGGATGCTCTTACCGAAGAGTTACCTTCTTTGGTAATGATACTAACACCTATGAAAAGAAAACAAAGGAATGCAAACAACAAAATATAATAAAAATAAAAGAGTATTTAATTATATTTATAATCAAAACAATTACCACAAATTCCACAATAAATCCATAGCATTTACTCAATGATACCAAATGGACAACCCAAAGGAGGCATGTTAAAATTGAAGAGGATTGTTAACCTTTCACAATGAACCCCAGCAATCCTAATTACAAAACAAATACACCATGTACTCAGAATCCTTCTATGTTACAGGTGTGATCATATCCTACACATTCACAGACTTCTTATTCACATCTATAAAATGCAAAAGATAATATGTGTATTAAATTCATTTAATTAGTATTTTTATCAAACACACCATAAAAATATCTCTATTCTAGAAGAGCTTAAAATTAAGAGTACACTTTTGCCCCTATATTTTTCATTACAATGTAAAATTAATCAATAAAATTGGTCCTGCAAATACGAATATCATCAACAAACTTTGATCAACAAATTTATACAATTAAATAAAAAGTAAATGATATCCAATTTACTTATTTTTACTATCATTTATTATTAGGGACATTGAACTTGAACAGTGTATATTGTGATGGACATTATCTACTTCAGGGCAAATTAACATATTGATTTTTGTTCAGCCAGTACAGAATGTGTTGATAAGCCAAGACATTTGTACCAGTACTACATACAATAATAATATGTTTATGTTTCTCAGAGATAGAACAAAGCTTTGGAATCTATTTTTAAATCTATCTAGGTTTTTCATGTTTTGAAATACATTTTGCATAATAAATTTTTTTTAGATTTAGATAAACATTACAAGACACAACCAGGAAATTTTTTTGAAAATTATGTCCTTTGTCGGCTTTTTATTCTAACGTATCTGGCCCTGCAGAAAATTGTAACCTTTTTGCAATCTTTACCACTATCTGCAATTTTTCCCATTGTTGACATTTCTTTTGCAATTTTAATTATCATTATCTATTTTTAGTTCCGACAAAGCAAGAAAATTTGTAATGTTAAAATTTCTGAAAGCAATTTCATCCCTAAATGCAATTTTCTGCAGGGCCACTATATTTTGATGTATGAAATAATTTAGCTCAAATTTAAAAACGTTCATTCAGGAAGGATAAGTGTAAAAAAAGCAACAAAGAAAAAAAAAATTAAAAAATAGTTCATTCTTTTATTATAGTCTCAGCTACCTCTCCAGATTTAGATCTGTATAAAAAAGCAGGGGAAAAGCTTCCATGGCTGAAACATCCCTTTCTAATACTTACCAGTGGGAGAATAAGAAATTATGTAAGTCCTTTAAATCTACTAGAACTAGAAATCAAGAACTGACCACCATTCTGCCGTTTTCAAATGAGAGGCCGTAACTGGAGATGAATATATGCCCTATATGCCCTCTCGTTTGAAAATGGCAGCATTTACCTGATGCAGGCGGGCATGCATGTTTGTGCAACGATAAATTTCAATCAGTCTTGATTAAAACTCAATCAGTACCCTTGCAGTACTTGCACCATTCTACCATTTACAAAATTTCACAATTAGATATCCATTACACATTATACTTCTATTGTTTTCATTAGACTTCGACTAATGTAGCAGCATTAAACAAATCTCTTGTTCATTGAGAAAAAAGATACATGTGTATATATATTATTCCATTTGTTGTACAATACACCATTAAGAAAGTGAACTTATCCAAAAGGGATATAAACACTTTTAATGTCACAAAAATACATAGCATGGCAAAGTTGACGCATTTTAATAATATTAAGAAGGACCAAGTAGATTATCCGTAACAACAAAATTCCCTCATTATACTAATGCTATGGCTATTTATTTACTTTCTTTTTCAATGAAAATAGCCAAGTTGTAATAGAGATGTCATTACAATCAATAAGGAATGTTGCAGATTAACAACTAGATCTACTACTACTACTAGGAAAAGTCTATGCGAAAGACTTGGCATGGATTTTCTTGGCCTTGACAAGGAGTGAGGGGAGAGAGACAAAAAGAGAGGAGGAGAGGGGGGAAACCCATTGCCTTGCACCATCACTGTCATCAGAGTCATTCAGACAAAGATCTATGAAAAATATTTGTCTGTTATCATATTATTTAATTTAGGCACATGAGAAAACCAGATACTGGTAACCAGTATAAAAGGCACCAATTTAAATGATAAAGAAAAAAGGAAAAGATCCTAAATTAATATTCCTCGAATCTTTCAGATCGGTCCAAAGGTTGAGGTAAAAAAAGAAAGAGCTAAGACCAATCCATGGTGGGTTTAAGGCCTCTCAATTAGGGCTCCATCTTTTTAGTATAGAAGTAGAAGCCCAAATCAAAGACCGACTTCAAGAATACGTTTTTTGATATAGAGTCCTCCTATTCTAATGTAATATTAACTATCCTAATCAAATGGATGGGTACGAACCATTGACACAATTTGTAGAGCACCTAATTTGTTACATGTTTTTGGAATTTCTATAGGCTAATTATAGTACATGTAGTATTATTAGGGCCAGAATTTATTCATTGAACTAGAGGAATATCAGAAAGTAAATCACAGCAAACTTAACACCCCTTTATACCATTATATAGGCATCATAGTACATTATACAATTTTAAATCTTGTGTGGTGAAGAATTAGAAATATTTATTTTGCAATCACTATCAATATCATTTATTTTCTTTATTTCAATGATTAAACATCAGTGAAAAGGGCAATGTCATTTGAAAGAGATCAAATAAGCTTTTATATTTGTACTGTAACAATTTCTAGTAGGCCCAAACTTAAATCTAAATAACACAAATTAATGTCCTTCATAGTTCTTTATTCTAATGAAATGAAATGGTAATGTTCTATCTGAGAAATATTTCAATATCAATACAACTGCCTGAATCAAATGAAAGACATTGTAGACAGATGGGATAAGTAATGATTGTTTCTGCCCCTCATTTGCCTTCTCTTGTTACTACTACTACTACTACTAGTGACATCTGAACACTCAAAGTTAATTAATAATATTGAGATTACAGTGAAACCTCAACATCTGCCAGCAAAAAATTGGCTGTGTAGCGAGTTTGGCGTTAAAAGCCGGGGCAACAAGATTTTATTGTTATTCACACCACCCCCTCCCCTCCCCCAATATTAAATCTACTCATAATAGTCATAGTGCCTTGACAGTGACAAAATTATGGAGATTCTTCTCTCTCTGCTTTATTTAAATCTCCAAATATAGATGTCATGACGTCACAAGGCTTACATTACTACTTACAGCATTGACAAGCATCACAGCGTGTAAATATGATGGTGCCCGTAGGGTGAGGGTTGGCATGAAGACTATTATAGTACTATAGTAGGCATACGGAGTAACCTATGCTACCAATTGAGCAGGCCTATGAATCAGCAACTAGTCTAACCTTATGTAGATGTTATGAATACGAAGTAGGTCTACATCAAATGACGTAGACATTTCGGTGTTAATGCAATGACAGCATTGTTGCTGATCTCATATTTTCAATCATAATTTTACTTTTTTCTTAATCGCCGGCTGCAATGGCAGTATATCGGGTCATATTTTATTGACAGTTAAAGACTTTTATATAGTGGAAGTGGAACTTTTGTACCAAAGGCCAAAGGCTGGCACACTAGGCGGGGTTGGCGGTGAATAGGGGGAGGGGGGGAGGGGTTAACATCAAGATTTCACTGTTTTTGGAAAAGAGGAATTCAAGTAAAGTATCACATAAGAAATGTCCCTGTATGTGTATAAAAAATGTAACATTGTATTTGTATCTTCACTTGATAAATACATGAAAATAATAAGCAATGAATCCCTTCCATAAAATTATAACATCCCATCTGAAGCATTAATGATGAAAACAACATAAATGATAATCACAATAACATCAATTACATATCATCATTAAAACGTATAGAAAATTACAAAAGTTACCAATATATCATATTTTAATACATATTTAAAATGAATGAATTCGGATGATTATTAATATATTTAATTTCATGGATTAAATCAAAGTTTGAATCTCATTGTATGAGTATCCTCGAATAAAAGTACCGGTACAACAGAACTGTAATTGAGACAATATATTATGTCAGTATAATGATAAATACGTTTATATAATTCAATTATTCTACAGTATTCATCTACATGTACTAAAATTGCTAAATTAAATATTTTGACTCCCCAAGTTTCCAAGGAAACAATAATTGTGAAAATTAATGTTGGAATCAGAAGTCAATCTAAATATCACTTCATGGGTGTCACTGAAGTTGAAGCTTGATCAGCAAGTACCGTAATTGAAGTTTACTTTTTAAATTGTGAAAAGTATGTATACATTTATGTCAAATCATAAATCTCAAATAACTATCTCCTACACAAATACCACAAATGAGCAATCCAAAGGGTTAAAAAGGCACCATTTATAAATTTCACACATCTGTGTAAATTCTTTAAATAGTAAATTGGTTTGAAGAAAAAAATTAATAAATAAAAGGTTGGATGTGTATTGGGGGAAGGGTATGTGGTGGAAAGCGAGTCACACTTATACAGAGCTCTTCAAGAGTGCAAAAGTGGTATGGCTTCACTAATGGCCCTTTCTCTGACAGACAGCAATGCAGAACACATAGGTCAAGACTTGGAGTCTATTAGGCATAAATGCATATCTAGCAATATTGTCTTGATGAACAGGTACTCATTTATACAACAGAGTCAAGTGAAGCAATCAGTGTAAAATTTCTTGCTCACGGATATTACTCGTGCACACACAATCCGGTACCTCTTGGTCAGCAGTCCACCACTATAGCCACTCTTGGCTTCTCATCATCAAAATTAATAAAACACTTGTCAAATTCAAATACAGTGACTGAATGGCAGTGTAAATGAAATGTTGACAATTAACAAAAACTAAACATAGGTAAGCATTATATAGTATAGGCATTAGAAAAATTATGCACAAATTACAAATGAGCAAGCTTATTCAACAGCAAAATGGATCCTGATATTCCTTATCACAGAAATTCTAGAGGGAACATTGGCAAAATCAAATATATTTTTGCACTGTACAATGTCTCCATACAATCCTAATAATACCTCATGCGGCAATTCTTTACATACGGTACAAAAAAGAACATTTTCCTTATTTTTTTATCCTTTTTTTGATGCAACTTTGTCTTGAGAATGATAATACCTCACATCAACATTACCGTGTATCGATTTCATACTGAGGGTAACTTGAATGGGAAAGTAATGTGATGTTTTAATTTCATTCTTTCATACTTAAGTATCATCAAGATGCACAGGTGTGATGCATTTTTGTAAACTAAATAAATTTACCTCCTTTTTTTTATTTTAAAAACTGCATTAAATGTTAAATATGCATATTACCATAATACTGAAAGTGATCAGTTGCAAATGGAATAAATGGTATCAATTTTGAGTATCATAACATTAACTTTTATTTTGTTCGTACTTTTTCACGAATGGTAATTTTCTAACTGAATTTGAGCATTTACGATAACATTAACATGGTAGGCCTGTTCACTACTGTATTGACCAAATTTAACAAGCAATATTTTGATAGAAAACATATCTATCTATCAGCTTTTTAATGAAATTAAGTCATTAAGTCTGATAAAACAAAAGTTACATGCAAAAAATAATAATATATAAGTAAATAAATAATTGAAGGGTAAAGTTACTTCTGTTAATGAGTATAATAATAATGATGTTAATCATTTGTTATGATATTGCTCCAATCAGCATCTTAATTATATTTTCCATTATTATTATTATTATTATTATTATTAGTAGTAGTAGTAGTAGTAGTAGTAGTAGTAGTTTGTAGTAGTAGTAGTAGTAGTAGTAGTAGTAGTAGTAGTAGTAGTGGTGGTGGTGGTGGTAGTAGAATTAGTATTATCATTAACAATTAACCACATTTTTATATCATTGAGACTTAAAGATGGCAATAAAGTAAGGGATGACTAAAATTCACATTATGATTGTTTTACTAACTGAATCAATAAAATCAATTCAGATTGATCTGTCATCGCGGTAAATCGCGCCCCCCGCAATTTTCGCAACTTTCTGCAAACTACCGCAAATTTTACAAACAAAAAATATTTTTCAGAAATACTTTCTTTCTTTTGAGATTGAGCGATTATTGGACTCAAATTTCCCACCTGGCTCTTGCAAGTTTGCCAGATTTGTTTCCCTTCGTTTTGAATTTCATTCGCAATCTAGAAATCTATAGGGAGTCTATTCTAGTCTAATTCTATTATTACGCTACAATATTTTACTGCTGACACTGCTACACTGTTGCAGCATGAAACATTCGACTAGGACTGTGCGTTGATCCGCTTTTGAAATAAGCGGAAATATCCGCATGAAGATCCGGTTATCCGAGTTATCCGCATAAAGAATCGGTTTTTGACTCGTATTTGATGAGCCATTTGTTTGCAAACCCGCTCTGGTAAGTCGCTTTGAAGAGTCCTTTTACATTTACTGAATCAGTTTGATGGCACCTTTACCAAGTTGTTTTGATGCATCATGATGTTGATAATGATAACTTAAATTCTCTCTCTCTCTCTCTCTTAGATGTCGATATTTTTTATTATTTTTTATGTACTGATTCATTTATTGTAGATCTAGATCTGAACTTTCTTTATATACCAATCACTAGGCCTAACCACAACATACACACACAAACACATGCTCACGCATGCCAACACATGATACCCCCCACCTCCAACAAATAAAAATTTTGGCCAATTCTAGGGTTGTAATTTGCAAATTACCACGGGGACAGATCGGTTGTAGTAAGAGATCCTTCATTTTAAGTTGTCCTTAGACAGGCCATATGAATCAGGAATGACGTAGATACAGCATAAAAACAATACAATTGTCATATTATAACTTCATTTATAAAACATATGTCACTATTGTCACACCAAATGACAAAGAAAGAAGTGCATGAATAAAATGTTCACAATAATACATTCCATGAAAACAAATCAAATAGACTTGTTTTTTGAAAAACAAACAAAAATGCTTTGAAAACTTTGAGTGATCTCAATGCAATGCAATAAAGATTCTAGTAAATGTTACAGTTGATTAGCAAACATTTAACTGAAGTTAAAGGGAGACTGATAACATTGCATTAACTGAAGAAAACTGCCTACTACCAATCAGGGTATGCTTAAGATAAAAACAGCCATTCTCTCAATGGACTGTCGAAAAAAATTGAAGCCAACCATCCCCTTTCTCACTCAGTGCCTTTTGCTCCACTCTCATCTCCAACTTTAGTTTTATTGTGCCTTCATGAACGTTATCATTGCCCTTCCTATGACTGTTTAAGACAGCTTTTCAATTTTAGGTGAAGTGAATGTTGTTACCATTGTTTGCTGCTTGTAGTTATAGGAAGGGAATCGCTATTACTATGCTTTGCATGGATTCAAGAGGAAAACAGTTAATAAAAAAGTAATTGTATTAGTAAGAAACATAAAGCAAAGCAGATAAATAATTATAATGATGACCTGATCAACACTGACCAATCAAGGTGCTTTATCTCTAGAACATCATTTATGGACGGAGACACACCAATATCATCTACTTGCTATTTCATGACCCCATGATATGAAATGACGAAAAATACAAATTCAATTTTGGTTTAACAAAAAGGTTTTCTTTACATGTAAGAAATACAAGTAGAAGAAAAGTAATCGAGTATATTCCTCTTATATCGACATGCTTTGGGAAGTGGATTTGATGTCGATAAATAAAAATATAAAGCCAAAGAGGGAAAAACAAGGGGAGGTCAGCGGTAAAAAGACAACATTTATTTTTTAACAGAGCAGTAAACGTTTCTACCTTCTACGGGTAGAGAATGAACGGGAAGCTGAGATGTAGGCCTACACAACTACACAGTCATGTCATGTAGATCTAACTAGGTTTCTTTGTGATGATGGCCAAGCAAGAGGGGAGGGGGTTTTGGGACTACCGGTACCTAGCTAGCAACGTGAGGCGCACACTACACACCACTTGTTGAGGAAAAGGGAAAGGTGAGGCACTGACCGCGGCACTTCCCAGTGACAGAATGGGATGGGGATGAGGAGTGGGGGTAAGAAGGATGCCCTTGGCGTGAGACGCGCACATCTATGAGGCTCTGTACCGTGTGGGGTAAGACTTAATGTAGCCTATTATACACTGTGTACATGGCCTATTTAAGCCTGGTGTGTCCATATACTTGGTGGGTGTGCGGACTAATAAAGAACTAATGTGTTGACCGTAGCATGACATTTTCCGCAATTTATGTTCGTGGTCTTCGCCATGTACTCCATAAAGCAGAGTGGGCCGAAAATAATGTCGATATAAGAGAAGTTATTAAATAAAGATATTGAAGGAAAAACTGTTACTGGAATATATGTCGATATATCAAAATGTCGATATAATGGATTTTACTGTATTTCTGCCATTGTCATGCAGGCCAAAACCCACTTAAGTGAAGAACATGCAAACAAATGATTTTCTATGCCTGCTTCTACTGGAAAATTCAAAATAAGGTATATGATGAAAGGTTTAGTCTCAGAGACAGTTAGACATATTCTGTCTGATAAATCATCCTGTTAGTGTTAGACTTTAGATTATAACTTCTGTAGCCCAAGGAAAATATATAGGTAAATAAGAGTTGATTTCAGTCTGAGGGTACAGATATTCTACTCTAAAAAAACGATCAATCTTTAAATCAAAAAATCTACGCAATTCAACTTTGCTGAAGAATTTTAGAAAAACTTTTATAAAATGGTAAAATCATCAGCTATCCTTTGAGTTTGAGAAACCTTGGCCCTAGAAGTTAGATTATCATTGTGCTTTCTCTGAGATGAATCAATTAAATTATGCGGAGAGATTATTTATCTTAATTTGAGGAGAGGGAATGTCATGGATACAAATATAAAATCAACAGCAATGATAATGCATTCAATACAAAATAAATTTTCTATCTTTATCTACTTTAATCATTCAAGATTGACAATGCCACTAAGATGCATATCAAATAGTCAAAAGTCAATAATTTTCTAAATGATGAAGCTAGTTATCTTTAAAAAGAGGTTAGAAAACGATACATCAGATGTGGTTTGAACTATTCATAATCTTTTCGTTGATGGAGGGAAATAAAATCGCACAGATTCTTCATACGGTGAAAACTGGAATATCTTTTAGATTTTCAATAAATCTTGCCCAGGGGTGAAATTTGATCTTTTTCATCTTCCCTGAAGATCTTAACGATGTTTGATTCCCTGAGCCACTTTCATGTCCACGGACTCCTTTTAATTAAAGTTAAAGCAAGTAAAATTCTTTTGAAGGAAAAGCCAACTCTCCCTAGAACCAGACTTATAAATTTATCCTTTTTTTTTTCCGCGAACTGTGGTGCAGAACAATTTGGTTCAAATGATGAAAGTAGTCATCAACAGATAACTTATCAAAAGATCATGATGAAGTGATAAATAACATTAATAGGTTCCTCAAAAATGATAATGTCATATCATTTAACATACATTGCAATGGAAATTGGACATCAAAATAAAGAATAAGGAATGTCATAAAATAATTTTTTTTTAAATAAACAAAACCAAAAGCAATACAATTGAATCAACCACCTTGTAGCAAACCCGGTTTCCCATTACAAGGCCCTAAAAATTGTGACCCTCATATTTGTTCAGGATTAAAAGACATTTTTAATATTAAAAAAAGAAGGGGGGAGGGGGGGGCAGACAACTTAATAATTCAAGAGAGATCCGAAACATTATATTTCTATGATATTTAGGCCTCCATATTAGAGAGCAGTGTCCACATGAAGGTTACATTAATTAGAGCAAAATGGCCCATAAGGATGTAATGACAATTGGATATATAACAGTGCTTAGCTTAGAGCCTTGCAGGTAAAAAACAATTTTTTTTTGACAATAGTGCATATTATATGGTACAAGAAATGAGTATAATGATGACTTCCAGCTTCAAAGTATACAAAAATTAAGCGCAGGGTTACATTCAATTGTAATGAATTCATCCATAAAACTTGCCTTTCAGATGGAAATTTAAAATTGAAATCTAAACCCAAGTCAAATCATATTTGGATGTGAATCATTTACAATTTGTAAAATTCTAAAGCAATAAAATTAAGGTTTATATCAAATCATAAAATGATAAAAACTAATAAAAAATGTTTTTTTTTTAATGCAAAAATACTACCATAATGTAATGCCAAGAGCTACAATCAATGACAATAAAAATAAAAATGAAAATCCATTCAATCTGAAAGACAGCTTATAAGTTTGTTGTTATTTTCATACATGAAAACCATCCATTATGAAATGGTGAGGAGGTAGGAAGGTGGTAATTCAGCTAATTGCAATTTATGACCAACATTGCAAGCTGTATGACTGAATGTTTAAGGTCTTTAATAATTCAAATTGATGATAAAATTAAAATGCTCTTTCTACCTACATTAAGGTTTTAGAGGCTTTGCCTTAATACTGAATTCGCCTAGAATTGAGAAGGGGCTTAAACATACAGCCAAAGGTATCTTACAATGACCACTTTAACAAAACTAAACCATGGTAAATTAGACTAGAGAAGAAATAGCGGAGGTTATAATTTTTCCTTAAGGCATTAACCATGCATATGGGACAAACTGTACAGGGAAAATGGGTACAAAAAGCATTTATTTAAAGGATTAATTTTTGTTATTGCTCTCAACTCATTTAGTCCTGCCCATGCTTTTGAGCCATACAATGCGGTTCACATACAAAACCAAGTTTACTCTGTCTTAGGGCCGAACGCTATGTTTGCCGGAGCCGAGTATACTCAGTCTTAGGATCAAATGAGTTGATGAGACTTAGGTGACATGACCCCAATAAACCTTCATCTAGAGAAAAGAAAGATTGAAATAACATTTTCACATTTTCATCCAAGTGCAAGCTTTGCCCATATGCACACATATGCTAGCTCCAAGAACCATGCACTTGGTCAGCAAGAAATGTATCTTTAAACTATTGCAGACTGAATCTATTTTATAGTTTCCATGTATGAAAAATCATGATAGCAACATTAAATCTAATGAAACCATATATGATAAGCAATGGCAGCCATATTGCAAAGGAAAATGACTACTAGGATGAAAAATATGGCATCAATTGAACATAACCCTGCTAGTAATTGTCATACAGTCTCGTACAGACCATTCTTTCTTGATGGTGATCTCTTTTTGGAAGATGAAGATGATGAAGCAAATATGGATTTATGGCGCTTTCTCTTCATGAATTTTTTCTTGAGGTTCTCAAGCTGTTGATAAAGATTTTGAGAAATAGGAAGGGATGACTTAAAAAAGTGATAAAAATCAATCAGAGTAGATGAGATTAACTTCATTTCATTTTAAAATTATTGCTACAATTACAATGCAGTTCGTTTGAAATTTCAATTGAACAACTTGATCTTATCATTAAATATCAAAGAATTTTTCAATCCACAAGATAGCAAGAGTTATGTATAATTTCTTTTAAACATACATTTGATGACTTTTGATTGTTATGCAAGAGATCATAATTTAAAACCTTTATGACATCAGATATGCGAAATAAAAGCAGGAAAAAGAGTTAGACATTCACAGTTTCAACGTTAAGTTAAAAAAGAAGAAGAAATAAGCACTTGATAGTATCAGTTCAAAGGCAAGTGATTTATCTGTGGAAAAGTTAAATACACTCTAAAAAAAAAGAATCATAATATACTACTACATCATAAAACTACAATAGTTTAAGTATCACAATGTTGCAAAAACTGAAGATATTACTTCTGCAAATGACACAATCGACAAAAGTATATAAAATAAAAGAATAAAATATGAAAGAGAGGGAAAAGAGCAAACAGGGAATGTACAAGAAGGATATAAGCAGGTTTACACTCACAAACTATCTGGGATAATAAATAATAAATCATGTAAGTCTTAAAATAAAAAGACTGTACGAAAAGAATTTACAATGGCAAATGGAACCCTTTTATTACCTCAATCATTTTTAATCCTTATAATTGATTCATTGGCTGATTCACCTATCAAATGTATTGAAATATTTAGAAATAGTTTTCTATTGTTTTAAAAAAACCAAACAACTAAAACAAAAAACAAAAAAAAGAAACATATTACTTAGAGAAAAATCATGCCTTATTGTCAAAACAAATAAGGCTAGTTTAAAAAAAAAAAATAAATCAGACAAATATAGGGGCCTTATGTATTGGAGGAAAAATAAAAAGCAATAAACTGCCATAAAAATATATCTTAATCATATCCAGAACTAAAGGCCATACTGTTTATAACATGTAATCAAATTTTAAGGCCTTTGGTTTAAGTTGTATTAATTAAAACATCATTTTTAACACACAGAAAGTATAGGAAAGTACCACAATCAAAATATAATGATAAAAATATTATGGTAAAATAAAATACTCTAAAATAGATATAGTTGCAAATTTCATTAACTAACATGGGATTTTTTGAAGACAGAAGCAAAATTATCAGGGGTCAAAGTTTATAGATGCATTGAGAAAGAGTCCTTGCACAAGCGTTCATTATCTCTTGATGTCTCAGTCTCAGAACATCACGTTTTACAATTGGACTTATTTATTGTTGCTTAGCATCTTAATTTTTCCATTCTTTAAATACCACAGTTATGAAAATTTGTTGCTGTTCTTTTGTTTTTGTGTACAGATGTAAAACAACTTCTTGCATATATTATAAAATAGATTAGTTTGTACACCTCATCATAAAATCAAATGTCAGCCAATTCTTTAATTCAAATTCATTCAATAAGTGTCAAATGTAGGCCTATTGGCTCACCACAGGCAAGCAAGCTACTTTTATCTCTTTGCTGAGTTTTATGAAATTTGCTTGAGTTATTGGCACACATCTATGGTCATTGGCAAAGTGACTTTTTAATTGTCATTTTTACATTTGTGTTAATTGGTTGGTCTATTCAAATATATCCTGATTTTGAGAAGCCATCACAGAAAGAAAGAAGTCTCAAGGGTGAAAATCTGGGAAACGGGCAGTTTAATAAAAATATATTTTAGAAAGGTGTGCTTTCCATAATGATTGCTCAGTATTTCAAGTATGTGGCACCCATCGCTATTGTTAAAACCTATCAAAGACTTATTTTTTATTAATCCCGTGTCTTTAAATTTTAGAAGGGTGCTCAAAAGCTACGCTTTAATGATCAAAAGAAAAGTGTAGAGTGTAAAGATTCATTGCAGGAACAACTTTTTAAAACTTCATGCCTTTGATTATGAGGTTCATAACTAGTTTCACAAAAATCTCTCACTAATACTTTTAGAATCAAACTTTAAACCAAACCTATGGATTTAAAGACACCTTGTAAATGAGACAAAATAATAATTCTTTATAGAGTGCATTGCATCAGGAAATGTGTAGGTCTGCAATGAAAATTGAAAAAATAACTCGTTCTGATAAATTTGGAGTCAAATATCTATAAATTTAAAAAGGATAATGATAGGGGAGCTCTATAAGCCGTCCTCTTAAAATAGATCTTTTTCCTCAGTCTACTATAATTTGACAAAGATGTAAAAAACTTAATATTATACTTCAAGCGAGTGAATTTAATCATTTTTCAAACAATGTAATATTGTGTCGGAAATATATGTCATGATGATGCCTTTGTATTTTATCACTCCAGTGTATAATCTTTGATAAGATTGTTTCATCATTAATCATAAAAACTCCTTTATTGGTTATGTGAAAGGATGGGAAGAACAGTCATTATAAGCAGGAATTAATGATTACTTACGAGCTAAATAATTTAAAGCCTAACAACTGAAAAACAAAATGGTTGCAAATGTATGTTGAAATATTGTACCTTAAAATATTGTACTTCTATTTTATCTGCATTAATGTTATTCGTCATCATCCATTTTACCATTCTGCTATCATGCATTTTTATCATTATGATCACTAACATGAATATCACCACTATCAAAATCTCACTTGTTGTATGTTATTACATATCATTAGAAACAATATGATTATTATAAAACTATAACAATCTTTAATACATTTATATATCATTTCAAATTGAAGTCCAAGCCCTCATAATTTTGGTTGATTTTATATTTATCCTGCTCTCTTTAATTATTTCATTCTTTTCAAATTTTGAGATGAAACATGGAGATTTAATCAATATTGTGTTGTAATTTTCACATCTTGCACTGGATATGTGCATATCCTAAATAACATTTATAAATATTCAATCCAGTGATTAAATAATAGATTAAACGAATTATCATACCCCACATTAATAAATGAATAAAGAAACAATCAAAGTCAAAACAGAGGACAAGTAAATGCATAAAACCAATAAATCAAACAAATACAAGGATTGATTATAGAACTGCAATCATTTTACCTTTTCTCCAAGAAAGGAGTAAATGGCCATCAACACCAAAAGAACCAAAGCAGTGTGAGTCCAAAACTTGAGTGAATCTCTGTACAGACGCCTGGAAAAATACAAGAGAATAAAAATTAATTTAAAGCTAACATTTTGTATCATGATAGTAAATTTTGAGGGAATCCAATCAAGTCAACAGACAGAATAAAAAGATTTTAAAAAGTTATCTACTTCCAAGGTCAACATAACATGTATAGCCTCTAAAGAGCCACAATTTAGGCAGACATTGAGATTAACATATTCGCTCTATTATAAGAAAAAGAAAAAAAAAAAAGAAAGAAAAGAAAAGAAAAAAAAGAAAAAAGAAAAAAAAAAGAAAAAGAAAAAAAGAAAGAAAAAAGAAAAGAAAAATACCACTTTATTCATCCCCGAAGGGAAATTTGTCTTTTGGTATTTACCGTCACCGAGCGTTAGCCGTAAGAACAGCGCCGCAAACATAGGCAATTCG
>JASKDV010189937.1:0-21011 GCA_032466395.1 Aegires albopunctatus
GCCAACACCCCCCCCCCCCCCCTTTTTTGTCCCAAGTCTACAGAATCTGGCCCAGAATCTTCACTGTTAAAGACGGTAGAAAATTGAAAGAAGAAGAAAAAGAGGTAGAGGATGCTGCAATGTGCGTCATCACTATCAGGGCTTGCAATGAATGAGCATAAAACAAGAATTTTAAATAGATTCGACGCATTCAACTTACAACCACAACAACAACAAAAGGTATCCAACCAGCAGCTATGACACTGCCAGGAATCGCCATTTTTGATGTTTACAACGAACGACTGATATGTGATGCCTAGGCTCCATAAATAGAACATTCTCACGTGATCTTCGATCATACATTTTTTCCCTCCAATAACAGAAAATGGTTTCCTCGAATCGAAAATTAGGCCTATGTTACTTTCGTTTTCACTCAGCATGACAACGACAAGAGATTGAATGAGGAAATCGTCCTTTCCCACGAGATAAAAATGGTTTTACTGCATTTCCAGGGTCAAAAAATTCTTTCATCCCATCACATTTTTGTGAATTGACGAAGAACGGCCTGAAGATCCCATGCACATGATTGATCATGAATCATTCATATAAATCAGATCACGAGCAATTTGTATCAGGACATGGAGGAACGTCCTTTTTCGAATCATCTTGTGTTATTACTACCTCAGTTGCCCTTTGTATTTTGCGTGACAGCTTTAAACTTTTTTCTTCCCAGTCAAAAAAAATATCCTCCAGGTGAATTTATGATGGGTGATCTATCTTGCTATCAAAAACAGTAGACAGTGAACAAACCTCAACTTACCGTCAACCCCGCCTAGATCTACCGCCAGCCTTTGGTCTTGGTACAAAAATTCCACTCTATATAAAAGTCTATCTAGATCTATGTCTCGATTTGGCACGAATGTTCTTTAACAAAGTCATTAAGAAATGACCTGATATGTGCTGCCAATGCAGCCGAAAATTAGGGGAAAAAAATACTGATTGAAAATATGAGAGATCGCCGGTGATGCTATCATTGCATGAACTTCGAAAGTTATAGTCTTTTTTATGTAAACCCACTAAGGTTATCCTAGTTGCCGATACATAATATTATTTACAGTTAGAAGCCTAGCACTCTGAGCTTGTAGCCTTCTGCCAGCCCTCTACAACCCTCCCCCCCTCTCCCCCCCTCCCCCCGGGCAACACCATACATCTACACACTGCGATCTGCGATGCTTGTCAATTTTGCAGACCTAGTGATGTCATGACGTTCACTGAGAATGTCCTTGTCACAAGTAGCATAGCCTTGGAAAAGTTAACTGAGAAGATGTTTCTACAATACAATACTAGGCTATTGCAGTCTTTACATCATCAGTTTGCTGGTGAGTCGTTCATGCGCATGCATTTGTAGTTTGTATCTATTTGTGTTTGAATGTGTGTGGAGAGAAGAGTCCCCATAGTAGTTTTGTCACTGTCATGGCATTGTGTGATTACTAATATTGGTTGGAATATAGGGGGAGGGAGGTGAATTATAACAATAAAATCTTATTGCCCCGGTATAAAACGCCATTTGATATACCACCAATTTTTCGTTGGAACGGATGCTGGCGGTAAATTGAGGTTTCACTGTATCTGTAGTGTTCACAAGTTGATGGAAAAAAGTCATTTCTCATTGTTAAAATTGTGAATAAATTCATAAAATTACGTTGAACCTACGACCATATATAAAGCAAACAGCAACCTATTATAATTTAATTAATTAGTTTAAAACCAACAGACTCTTAATTTGTTCACTCTGCTTGTTGCCATTGATTATCTTCATTGACCCTGGGTTTTTCTTTTCAAGATTTTTGGTATTTTGGCCCCGCTTAGTTCCTTAAATGAATAGATTGACATTCCTATGAATAGTCTAAAGAATAATAGAAAACCTAGGTACTTACAGTCCTCTTCAGCTTATAACCTGCCCCACGGTTGACACAGGTACCGGGTTATTAGCCGGAGTGGGTTATTAGACATATGCAAATATGAAGGTAAAAGGGTATTTTTTTAATACTCGATTATGCCCCTTTTTTGCAGCATAAACTGACATGACCCTGTTGCCAGGTTTCAAACACATTCTCGTGTTAACAGGACTGTTTCACTATGTTTCAGCAAAGAATGTCTTGTTAACATATTATGATGGATTGCTGACGTTGAGGGTAAACACGATAAGCCGTTTAAAGAAAGTGTAAAACTCCTCCCCCTGACCATTTCAAAATCAATGATGATTGGCAATAAAAAACAAAGTAGGCCTATCCTCCAATCAACATACTTGACGATATAACGAAAGATCTATCGGAGCACAAGTTCTTTCTTTAATTGCCTTCGGACGCTTGTCATCGTCTCTTACATTCTCTCTCTTGCATCATTCATCAGCACCACGTCGAATGGGACAGATGGCATTTTGCGTAACAGTGAACAGTGACCTTCCGTCTAGTCTTCCACACATGGATGGTGTTCGTCCTTTGTTCTCTTACTTACATTGGTGCATTACATTTAAATAAGTCTATGGCACGACCAAGGTGTGATTAGATCTAGCTCTGTCATAAAGAAATTATGGATTGCCTGTTCTTTCAACACATTAGGTGCTTTGATATAGACAATGGGATGTCATTAACCATGCTAGTAGAACTAGTTTATAATCAAATGAGTATGAATGTATGAGGATTTAAAAAAATTTTAATTGCTTTGCCCAATAGACCGGGTTATATAGCGAAGTTCTCGTCTGAGGGATGGGTTATAAGAGGGGTGTTTTTGATAGGAAAATATTCTGTTTCATTAAAAGGGCGGGTATTAGGCGAAGTGGGATAATAGATGGTGGGTTATAAGCCGAAGAGGACTGTATTCAGACAATTGTACATTTAATCTCCCTTCTTCTAATCATGCTGGCCATATATGCATTCCTTTTTTCCCAACACTGTAGGATTATGGACATTAAAAGTAGTCTGCCCTCTCTAATCCAGACTTTGTAATCCGAATCTCTCTGTAATCCGAACCATTTTCTTGGAACAAATATGTATCTTATTATTTCTTAATGTTCCCTAATCTGGAAAATTCTGTAATCCGAACAAATTGCTGGGAATGAAGGTGTTCGGATAAGAGAGAGCAGACTGTAATAAATCTGTTGATATTTTTAAATGTAAACTATAGAGTGTCATACTAACTTAGATCATCATACAATGACAAATTTTTATGGCGAAGATATACCGATTTGGTTAATGATTAATGCAATTAATGTAGTTAAATAAAGTTTAAGGTAATCATTACATTAATTCTAATTTTAGGCATATTATATTATTTGATGATTTGTTTTTATATTTTTCAGAGGAAATTTTTTTTCAGACTTCATCATTTTGGTCTTTCCGAATTTGATGAATGTTACTGTGCTGTCAGATCATGTTTATGGAAATCTTATCATCATTCTTGTGATAAGTATCGGTATAATTTGGTTTTATCATGTTCATGAAGGTCTGCAGTTTTCCACAGTTGTGAATGAAGCAAATCTCGGAGAGAGGAAACTATTTGTTACAAACTTCAGATCACTAGTCAATTTGCTCACTGCCATTTGCATTTTGGCTGTTGATTTCAAAATTTTCCCAAGGAGATTTGCCAAGGCAGAAACATATGGTTACAGTGTAATGGATATTGGTGTAGGATTTTTTGTTGTTTCAAATGCCATAGTTTCACCAGAAGCTCGCAACAAAATCGTTTTACTGCCATGGAAAACACAAATAAAAAGAGCATTATTATCATCTCTTCCGTTGGCCATATTAGGATTTGCACGCCTTTTATCTGTGAAAAGTGTTGATTATCATGAGCATGTTACAGAGTATGGTGTACACTGGAACTTTTTCTTTACCCTTGCCTCTTTAAAGGTAAAATCTGAGCATAATTTAGAAATCTTTTCACTTCAATGAAATCAATTGAATTGACTTTTTATAAAAATACTTGTAGAATCTAGTTTGATCTATAAAATGAAATTCATATTTATCAGCAAACAGCAAAAGCGTTATTGACAACTTATCAGAAAATGATTGTTTCATTGTCAAAGACTCATAAGAATACGATTTTGTTCTGAGATACAATACATTTTCAAAATGGACCATTTTTATCATCAAGAAAAGGGGGGTGCATAACAGTAGTAGTAGTAGTTGGTGCTGTAGCGGGGACCCAGATACATCAGGTACCCACAGCTATCAAAATGTCCAGCGAGTACCAGCAACCAATCCCTAAGATCCGTAGGATCCATGGGTACCAGTAAGATCCTGGCTTATGGATCCTAGGGATTGGTTGTCTGTACCCACTAGACTAACGCCACAACACTTCAATGCTTGTTTCACGTCATTGCAATGCCGACATTTTCGTTGTGAAACTTATTAAGCTGAGATTTTTGTTTGAATCCTCCTCATCTCTCCCTCTGGGCATGAAATTGGCTCAAAAGCCTATATATATATATATATATATATATATATATATATATTCCATCTCAGTCAATAATTGTAAAGTATTACATATTATATACATACAAAGGAAGATAAATTTTAATATCCATTTAAGAAATTTGTTGATTATGGAAAGGTCACTGTGACTAGTATGAGATCTAAAATTTTAAATGTGCTTTATGGGTTTTGAATCGTCTTTCACAGAAATGGTCAAATGTATTGATTTTGTTTGGCTCAATGCAATAAATTTATAATAGTAATTCCGTTGTAGCTCTTGAAAGTTTCTGAAAAGTTAATCTGTCATACAGAATTACCCTGACAGATTTAGTTTTTGAATACCGCTTTAATCTTTGATTTACATTTAAAAAGACAAAGAAAGGGGGGAAAGTTTGAAATATTTTCTCAAATTTAACTCACTGAGGACCAACCTATTTCAGCCACACCCCATGGGACCAGCTGTTTTTATACATTTTCAAACCACCATTTGGATAGTATGTTCTTCTAATCACTTTAGAGAGTTGTAATTTTGCATGTAGTTTGATATAACCATTTAGTGTGACAAGTTCTGTATTACTTTTTGGGTTTGTTTTCTATATTTTTAGATTTAAAGATTTAAAATATTGCATATAAAGTTATGTTGTTAATCATGGCAACCCAAGAAAAGTCAGGCTTGGTCCGTTACATATGTTTCAGCAAGCTAGGGCATACTCCGCAGTGAGTTAAACCAATTATTTTTTGTAGGACATGGCTAGTTAATATGGAACAGTATTCTTAGAACATAATCATTCTTACATGTATACTTCTTTAAAAAGTTTTTAGGTGAAGAGTTTTTTAAATATATTTAATATATTTGTATAATTCATTGCTTTGGTTCATCACTCTCCTCATTGCTTTGTTTCATCAATCAGATTGTCTGCTCCATCATGCTAATTCTTGTACGTGGAACTAACCCATTAATTGTGGGTGTCATTGTAGCAACTTTGCACCAGTTTTTTCTGTGTCAAGGATTATCAGAATACATTTTAAACGGTGCTGATGGACAAGGTGGCAGACAAGGTTTAATCGATGCCAACAGAGAGGGTTTAATTTCTCTTCCCGGCTATTTTGCCCTTTACATGATCAGCATTCAATTTGGAAAATTCATTTTTTGGAAAAGGTAAAGATTATGCATTCTTCTATATCCTAAGAATCTAAGTAAAAGTGAGTTCATTATTGCTGATATGAAAGTTATTTTCTCTTTCCTTTAAACTTTATACATTGGCCTGGTGTTGTAGTTGAGAAGATTTGTATCTTTTTTTATTAGTTTATCGCAAGGAGGAGGGAGGTGGGATAATTGGTAAGCAATACATTTTTCTAAATACCTCAAAGAAAATTTTGAGAATGTGTCATGTTATACATCAAATTAAATATTGGCAAATGCTCCATTCAGTACAGTTGATCTAATATGCTTGTCTTCATGATCATTGCAGAGTAATCTAGCTGTTAAAGGTATTATCCCATTTCCTACTAATGGATGCTTTAGGGAACCACCAAGAGTAAGCTAAGCAATTATGATGATGGAGTGTACACGTCAAATATGAAAAGTTATGATTATGTGATAATGATCTATTAACTTGTATCAATACATTGAAACATAAATATGCTTTATGCTTAATCACAGTATGTTTTCTAAAGAATTCTCACTTTCAACAAAAGTAAAATGCATCTATAGCATGTGAACATTCTTGAGATTCTCCCAACTTCCTTCCAGCACTGACCTTGACCCTTTTTGGATACAAACTTGATGAAAGATATCAATAGCAGTTGTGAAATTCAATGCAACTGTGTGTTCTTTTTCACAAGCAAGATTTCCTAATTTTCCGTCAACAGTAACAGCATTCTCCAATCAATTCATCTTTGGTGTTTGGAGCAACTGAGTGTGATTAAATAATACATGGGACTTGTAAATTGTTGATGAATGCGATTTTATTGTTACATATCATGCAGAGCAAATATTTTAGACTCAAAATTATGTTGTATGAGTCACATTGTAAACATGTCTTGACCAAGTTACATGTTTTTTAAATCAGTGTTTTAATCATGTTTTGCTATCTACACTTTAGTATAGAATGACAGTGTTTTTATTTGAAATAATTTGATTTCTGATTCGAGTACAGTTTTTAAATATTTTTTTCAGATCCAATATCAAAGAATGGTTTCTTTGTGCATTACACATGACAGTGATTATTACTTTGTGCTCAGTTTTGATGCATGTTTTAAATGATAAGATCCAACCAGTTTCAAGAAGATTTACTAATGCTGCGTATGTGCTCTTTGTGGTAAGGGAACGCTTATAACTAAATCATATTCACCTTGGAAAAATCTTGATTTAGTTGCATTTCTTTTGATACATTTATGATATTAATATTTTTTTATACATACAGATGTAATTAACCACCTTTTTTTTTTCAATTGTAAGGACACAATAAGGAATACCTCAGTTATATTATATTCAAATTAGTTGACAAAACAATTAAATTTATGTTCTTTGTACATTTCAAGTGCAGTTTAAGGTTTGTCTAATCATTTTATTACTTCTTCATGATACTTGTATCCTGACTGGATTAAAATGTTAATACTTGATCAAAATTGTCAATGGTTATGATCTTTCACATAATAAAACTTCTATGAATACAACTGTTGGATTTATTGCCAGAGTTGTGAGAGAGGTTCTGATTAAAAATGATGAGTATTCATTCAATTGATATAGGCTTGTTTGATTTGATTTACTTTTATTTGCTCTTCAGATTGGTCAGAGCTGCTCAGCATTGCTAGTAACCTTGATTGGTGAAATTGTGGTGACATGTCTACAATATATGAAAAGTAATAATGCCTTGAAGAACAGCCAAACTTTAATGTCTGAATCTGAACAAGATAAACAGGGGAAAATTGTGCAAGATATGACTTCAGAGAAAGGCTTTATTTCTGCACGCAGAAATCTTTATGAGAATGGATATATTACCCATGTTAAATCTAACTCTTGTCTTCTAGAAGCTATAAGCTTTAATTCTTTGCTGTTTTTCCTGTTAGCTAATTTATTGACAGGATTAGTTAATTTAATATTATCAACTATACATACATCTAGTGTGACAGCAGTGATTGTTCTTCTTGTTTATCTCTTTCTTCTTTGTTCGACTGTTTCTGTTCTGCACAGAAAGAAAATTTCCACAAAAATATGGTAGCTATGTTTAAATCATATATGTGATGAATTACATTTTGCTTTATGACAAGATAAGGATCAATAGGCGGAATGGAATTGTGTATTTAATTTTCTAAGAATTAGGATGAGGAAAGGTATGGAAAAAAACTTGAAAGAGAATGATGGTCACATTTAGCCAAAAAATATCAATGATGTACCAGATTAATATTTTTATGGTGAGTCCCACTTTTCTCTAAGTTCTGTTGTAAGTATGTAAACGTTTTGTAAATTCTTGAATAAATTTATAATTTTGGGGTTGTTTTTCTCTTTTAAATCAGAAGGAAGAGGGTATTTTTTATACACCATATCAGAGTTATACTTATCGGTGTTTTGAAAACTATAAGTATAAGTTGAACAAAGGGTTGAAATTTTTTCGCATAGCATAAATGAGATTGCCTGACTATTTTGCATGATTGGAAGTTTTATTCTCATATTCTCTGCCAAAGATTTGGCATTCATTATTATACTATGTAATAGTAATGCTTTGATTTAATTAAAACAAAAGTTGTATTAAGCTTTATTCCTCTTTTTTTGCTTTAATTAATTACTTCATCCTGTGTGTGGAGCACTGATAGCATTTCCTGTAATCTATTATGTCACATATATCTTCAATAATTCCCCTGACTCATTCAAGCATTTGAAAATTTTATTCTCATTCCACATTTTCAGTGAACCCACTTGCTCATCAAGGTTACAATGGTCGATGAAAATTGGATCAATTCAGTAAATTCTGTCTAAATAGTTGTTGATATCATCAGTTGTTTTATAACATACTTCACATGACAGGACACAAAAGACCATCTCAGTAGAGGGATTTAGTTCACTGGTTTATTCATTATAAACAGCATACTAGGGACCATAGAGAGAGAAACTTTATATCACATTTACATTTCACTTAAATTAATATCGTTCTTACAATCACATGATCACTCACACTTCATGCAGCATTCACAACTCCCTACACCCACTCTTACACGGCCCTACTTGTTTTGCTTGAGTAGAATTAAAAATGATGTATTATTGCCGTCCTTCTACTTTATTGCACCATTATTTCTCTTCACATCAGGTGTCATACTTATTCTAATTATTGAGTATTATATTCCTATCACTATATTTACTATAATATCAGTATTAGCTTAGTGTAAATATTTTTATCCAGATTGAATCACCTTGTTTTGTTTTGTTTTTGTTTTTTTTAAATTTAAACTGTTAATGTTAAACCATTCCTGTATTATATTGTATTGACATGTTTACATCATTTTTTTACTTTCTACCTATAGACCTATAAAAAACCCAAAACAAGCCTTAACCTCAGAAAATATTCATAAAACTGAACTGTACTAGACATATAAATGAAACGACTTCTATACATACATCAAATAAGCAATAGGAGTATTGGAAATAACCAGTATTTACAAAATGTGGTCAGAATAATGTTATACCTGAAAGATGCAATATTTTGACAATGACTCGAAAGCATACTGAGAGCCTTAGAATAATCATCCAAAATTATTGCTGCATCTCGTTACCATTTTCAGTTGTGTATACAATACATTACAAGCAATTATCCTTAAAGTTCTCTCAAAGGTCAAATTGAAAGGCATTAATTTTAGGATCATTAGTGTGAGAAGCATTGTTGTGATGAAAAAGGTGGCTGTTCATCCTTCAGGAACAATAAAGATGATTTCTATAAGATACAGCTTTCTTGAAAAGTTTTAACATGCTTAAAAATAGAATCTATAAAATATCAGTGGTTTTCATAATTGTGTAACACAATTACTCACTAAGGATATTTAAAACCATTCACTTCTAACTAAAAGTACACACTTTGATCCTGGATGGTATGCCTTGAAATATCCATCAAGACAGGGGAAAATTAAAGTGAAATTAGGAAATGAAACAGGACTCCATTCAATAGAGAATGGTAGATCAAAGGTTGTTACTCTAATTATTCAGAGCAGACACATGCATTAAAGGACAATGTTTAGCAATAGAAAATTTTCTTTTAGGTTATTGTTATCTGGCTCTAATCTCTGGAACAATTGGAGCCATGCTTAAAAGGAAGGCACCATTTTGACCTATTACAACCTACCCCTTGATTTCAAGCTTTATTATTCGTTCATTTAACCTAGATCTATATTATGTATGTTAAAAGTATCAATTTTGCAACATTAATAGATATGTGTTCAATTTCAAATTAAAGAATTTCAATACATCAAATCTGTTAAATCACAGCATTGTTTTTTTGTTAAAGTTGATGTCTTTTTTTCTTTTTTTTTTCAGATTTGTTTTTGTAAATTTTACAGTCAGTTGTGGGAGAGTGATTTTTAAAGGTGGCTCTCAAATTTCAATACATTATTATCCTGATCAGCTATAAGATGAAGAGTTTTTAAAATACAAAGTTAACAATAAACAAACTCTTGGTTAACTCTTCATGAATTGTTTAATCCTGCCAACCCTGCCTTAATTTGTTCTATAAGTATAATAAATTCTTATAAAAATCAGTATTATAAATGGTTGTAATCATAAACCAAGCATATCTTTAGAGAAACATATTTCATTATTCTACACCCAAGTTCAAAGTAGTAAATGCAAGTATAAAGCAGACGTAAAATTTATGCAATTGTAATCCTGTGTTAAAAATGTGAAACCCCTGGCATATATTTCCTATGCAAGCCTCAATAAGAAAAGAAAATCTTGTAAAACATTAACATAATTGATGTGAATACTATCAATTGTAAAAGTTAAAAGATCACAACTAATTAGAGAGGCCTTGCAAAGTTATAATTCTCATCCTATAGTGAAAGTAAAGCAGTAATTGACTACTGATCTAAACTAGCATTTAACAGTTTAGTGACCCCTTTTCTGTCTGCGTCATTGAGAGTTATTCGTTAATATCAAGACAGCGGAATATTTTACTTTCTGACTTCGTTGAGCAATGGCTGTTCATTAAAATTAACACTCACCTGTTTGGTCAGAATAACCTACTTTGTGCATGAGTGGCACTCTGAGATAGTCAAAATTAAACGATATCTATGAACTCTTCTGTAACCGCTTAAGCATAATCTAAGATTAAGAAAAAAAGTTAGTCCCTTGTGCGTAACTAAAAACGTCTGGAAAAATGAGTAAGATAATTATGACCATGGCTGCAACAGTGCAACCTACTTAAAATTGATATCACTGGCACCACCTACATAGGTCGATATTATAAGCAGGATATTGATATATCAGGTCTACTAACAGAATATAGAATAAAAAGGGTGACACCAGCAATGCAAAGCGCTAACACTATCAATCTATTGATCGATTTTGGCCCCTTACAGCACATCTGACTGATATCATTGGTAGAATAGCAAGCATTCTCATTTGTGACTTGCATCAACTGATTACCAGCTATTGGCAGAAATTTATGGTGTTTATTTGCTTATTATTGTCTTTACCAACACAATTTATAATATAAATTATATATAACTAGGGAATTTTACACAGGTCTGACATGAAAACGGTAGAATAGCATGTGATGTCGTGGTCGAATGGTTAGCGAGGTCAGCTTTCAATAGAAGAAGGGTTGTGAATTTGATTCCGCTGGCACTTATTCTGACGAGTCCTTGGGAAAATCTCTTTACATGAATTTCCCTAACTGCACTCAGTTATAAAAAGAGTACCCAGTGTAGGCAGTGAAATATCTTGTCAGTATTGCTAGCAGGAAGTGCTGATAATAATCAGCTGTTCCATTGTATGCTCCCCAGGGAGTTGAGATTGTACTTGTGTGAAATGGCCTGTCGGGGGAGGTTATTGATGTAAAGTCTGAGTTTGCATTGAGCAGAGATACGGACTATAAATCCAACTTTAATCTTTAAAATAGCATGCATTTTCATTTGCGATTTAATGTACCAACTGATTACCAGCTATTGACAGAAATTTATGCTACTGTTTACTTATTTGTCTTTACCAACGCAATTGGGATGTGAATACAATTAAGGGTTTTTTGTCAAATTTACGTCGATGTACGTGGGTTTTCTTTACTAATATGTAAAAAAAAAAAGTAATGGCAATCTGAAATGGCATTGATATTTAATTTTCAGATAAAAGGATTAGTATGGACTGTAATAGTTTTTGTAGTGTAAGGAAATAGATAATAATCGTTACTAAAATTTCAGAGCAGCATCAAATATTTTATTCCGTTGGAAACCTTTTACATTTGAATTTGAGGTGAGAGATATGTTTGAAACTTTTTCGAGGGACTACCATTGCAGCCAAGAAGAAAATTTAGAATGATCCCAACTTATAGATTTGATGAATGTTTTCTAAATCTCCTAATAAGGACCTATATTGGAGTAGATGTTCCATTGTAAATCCAACTACACTTCTTGATTAAATTATGAGTTCACATCGCTATGTTCATTTATTTTCCAAACACACTAGAACTGTCTTTTCTTCAAAAGGGGCAGGACATAATTTGCCCCAATAGCTCTTTTAACTATCAAATTTTTTGAGTAAATCAATCAAACCTTCATTAGGACCCAAAGAGTTTTTTGTCCTTATTTTAAAGGGATAACATTTTTCAGGTAAATGTTTTAATCTAGTTGCAGTCTATACTTGAAATTGAAACCATGATATCTTAGATGAAGCAATATTTGCAACACTTTTGGCATCTGAACTCATCGGTTAAATAACTACATGTGTATAAAAGTATCTGATGATATAAATACTTTTTACTTTTACAGTTAGGATTTGAACAGTAACTGCTATTTCCTAAATATTCATTTACATTCATCTTAAAATGATTTACTAAAAATAGGTAAAATAAATTATGAATTTTACCATACTAAAGATAAATTGAAACAAAGGTAAGATTTAAAAAATCAAAGTTTTATTTTTTGCATTACTGTGAACTGTAAGATTTGCAAATTTTTAATACATTTTGGTTATTACAAAAACACATTTTTCAATTGAACATGAAGCCTATGTTAACATAACTTATATGTTGTTAATAAATGTCCTTTCTTGCATATCAAATTGTTCAAATTTCATATGCTATAAAATTCAGTGGTGATTATTCTATAATTTGGCTTTGTTCATTTTCTTCATCAATGATTCTAATTTCATGGCAGCTCTCATATCTCCCTTAATCTTCAATTTTCCTGTCATGAAGGAACTTGTGGCACTTGCTTTCCCTTTAAACATGTCAATAAACAATTGACTGTCCAAAATCATTTTGCAATCTGCACCTTCTAAGGCTCCTTGACCAACGCTTCCTGAGCCAGTTTTCATATCAAGATGCCAAGTACCCTCCTCAGCTCCTAAACACAGAAAATTGTAAAAAAGGAAAATTACCACAGAGACACAGATTGACAGAATGTCTTTTCTAAGAATCGTGTTTTAAGTTGTATAAGTATAACAGTCATTACAACAGGCATTGAGTTTCCAGATCACTCTAATTAACTTTATTCTTAAAATCAATCTGACCTGATATTTTCAAGCTATGACTATGACATTTGTATTAGTCAAATAAGTTTGATGTGGAGTACATTTTACTTTTACCATGTTAATCACAGAATGAGGAATCATAACATACATAAAAGATTGCATATTTACCACTTATATCAAATTGATAACTGGCTGCCATTTCCTGAACCATTTTTTCTGATAGCATTCCTTCCATAGCTTTAAAGGTGGTTGCCACACCCGAAGTGTCACTTCCACTCGATTTTAGATGGTCTTTAACTGTCTCAGGATCCACATCTAAGAAGAAGTCTGGCATGAGTTTAGCTCCTATTGAAAAGTTAAAGAGAAAATGAAATTCAAATTAGAGGTATAAATTTCTAAAAATATTGTTTCCTTCTAACACTTCTTTTGGAGCTCGATGTTTCAATTTGATTCAGTTCACTATATAGCAGATATTAGGCGAGTGCCTAATATGACAAAGGTTATTAGTTGAGTCTAAGAAAAATGAACATATTTTGCTTTGCCCAATAATTTCATTTTTCTTGGACAAGACCAATAACTTTTGCCATATTAGGTACAGGCCATATATATGTTTTATCCTCCCACAATATGCAAGCTCATAGTAGTAGTAGCATCTGTTTACTCAAATCAGATTTTGAAATGAACTTAAATAAAGTTCTTAAGATTCGCCCATAGCCGTGGCGGTGCTTAGTCTGGTGACCTAGATTTTTTTAAAAAATAAATCTGCCAATGAATGCAGACCCTTTGAATTATCCTTTTTTAAGAATAAAATAAGTACAAAATAAAATAATAAAAATTCAAATCATGCAACAATTTTTAATGTTTTAGATCTAGTAAATAATAAATATGTTGCTGATATTTGTCCCAATTAGCCAGGTTTCTCCAATCATCACTTTAAGACCAGGATTGATAGATTCCATTTTGTCATCAACGTACCAGGCTGACATGAGTATTGCTCCATATCTTTCACACCAGAAGATGAGAGTACTTCATCATCAATACTAAAATTTCCTGTGTAAGTCTTGCTGTCTTTGGTGAGTATGGTATAAGCAGCATCAGCCATGATATCCACAGACCTACACTGCTCCTTAATCTCTGATCCACCACCCAACATCTCCATGGCAGCTGTCCAAATAGCTGGAAAAAAGAAAAGTTATATTTATATACCCTCTTCATTCTTAACCAATATCAGATGAAAAATCATACTGGACTGTCAATTGTAAAAATCCTACAAAAATATAAGCACAAGAAATTAAACAGAAGATGGAATTCTATCTTTAAAAATGTCAAGTGCCAAAACTTTGTAGAAAGAAAAACAAAACTACTCAAGATTTTAAAAAATATGACTTAAAATTCAAGAAACTAAATATGCAGAAACTTATCTTTTAGAAGATTTCCTCATTTAAACTAGTTGCAAGTTGTTAAAGTAAATAAGTGCTGCTGACTATAATAAGTTAAAAGAGACAACAATAAATTAGATTATTCAGGCTTCCATATCAAGCATCACAAATTGGGCTAGTATGTAGGCTTATGGTACAACCATACTAACACCGGTGAAAGCACTGTGCATGGGTAAAATATTTAACACAAATAATAAAAACCTCTTGCCCGCCCATACTAAAAAACAGACATTTTGTGATGACACCTGTCAGAATGTCTTTGATAGATCTTGTTCTTTTCTTTAATTTTTATCATCAGTATCAGGGGTGATAAGTTTGACTCATGGGTTTTCTATAATTACCCATCAAAAATCAATAAATAATACAAACCAATGAAACTCAAAAGGTTGAAAGCAAACTAACTGCATGCTATTCAGGTCTAAATCTAAATATATAATAATTATATATAAATTGATATTCCCGTAGTCTAAATCTATATCATAAACTGAATAGTTCCTGGTATAGATTTATGATTAATGAAAAATATTTCCATGATCACAGAATAAAAGAGAATATTGATTAATGGATCTTCAAATGAAGATCTAGAGTCGTAATCACAGAATGAATGAGAATATTATTGATTAAATGGAACTCAGAATGTTGTGAAACTTTGCTTATTAACATCTTTCAATCAAATCTAGAACTAGATCTATATCTAACTAGCATTATCCAGAGTTTGCCTCCACCATCAATATCTATAACTAGAAACTATTTTTCATTCCGAGTTTGCCTCCACCTTGATCTAGGATCTAGACAAAAGACAAAAGAGCTTGGGAGAGCACACACCTTTATAAAGCTAATATTATTTGACAAGTTTGTGTTGTTGTTGTTGTATTGAATTTACCTATGTCCACTACTTTGGTGATATCAGGGTTTTCCTTGACTGCCTTGTAAACAGCCAAGGATTCTTTTAATATTAAATGCATATATTATACACATGGGACCTCCGATATTATAGTCTGTCTCCTATAGGACTTGGCACTATCTATCCTAGCAACTTAAGGATAGGGGGCGGAAGGAAACCCATACAAAATTTGGATTTCAAATTCAAGCCTGCACGGGTATGAACCAGGGACATTTGGCTTGGTAGGTGAGCACCTTAACCACTAAGCTATCAAGTTTGTGTAATGAATAGTACTACTGAATGAAAACAAAATGGCTACAAAAATATTCATGCTTTGGGAATTTTTTGAATTTTATTTCACAAACCATACTCATTTTGCAAGTAATGATATTAATAATCTTGACACATGGTTTTAAAAATGTTAGTAATTTGTAGCGTGCAACAATATTTGATACTGATTTGGGCTTTTAACATCCTCCCCTTTGCCAAGAGGCTGGGGATGTCTTAAAGACCAACACTAAGTCTCTAGTTTCTATTTGGTTGACATTTGGTCTGTTCCATTCTGACCATCTGATTCTGGGATTAATATAGATAATACAAATCCCTGATTTCATATCTACCTGTACGGGGCCACAGAGCATTCACAGCAACACCAGCTTCACGGAACTCCTCTGCCATGCCTAGAACACACATTGACATTCCATACTTGGCCATTGTATAAGCTAAAAAAAATAGAACAAAGAACATTGATGAAAAATATAATAAAGGAGAAAAGTAAACAATAAAATCAGAAGTCAACTTCTACAAAATTATCTCTCCACCTAAAGACTCAAAATGAGTTAAGTAGCAAAATGAATTTTAAAAAAACCCCAAAAAACCAACTTTCCCAAAAACAAAAATACAATCAAAAAAAAACCCAACAAATCCCCCCCCCCAAAAAAAACAAAAACAAACAAACCCAACAACAACAACAAAACAAAACAAAAACAACCCACCACCAATTAAACACTAAACTCACAAAATAAAAATAAAAAACAAGGAATAATGTATTCATATTATCTTCTTTGAAAAATGCTTTAAAATAAACAATGTGCTTAAACCTTCCATTAATAAATAAACCTAGCAATTATATTTGTGATTTTACTGCACTAGTAGTAATTTAGATTCCTGTGGCAGGGTGGAGCAAAACAAGTGCGCATATAAAAATTACACTTATCTATAAGAGTGTTGAAAATGTTTTGCCTCACTTTGACAATAAATAGATTACATGTCTTTCTTATTTCAGTATGAATGGATACAAATCAATTGACTTGTTTACATAAAAGCGATAACTTTTTAAACCCAGATATTATGTATCAATGTATTACATGCTGAAAGAGGTATTAATCATATCATATATCATCCTGATAGCTGCCAACTTTTCAGAGACTAAAATCATATTTCCATACATCGGGTGATTCATAAAAAAGTAACTCAATTTTTAGGGTACATCATTTGCTGATGAATCAGTTCACAGTTGGCAAAAGAATTTATTTGTCAACAATTCCTGAAAATGTCATCATTGTCATGCATGTCATCACGAAGTTACGAACATCTTGGTGAAATGTGTCTGAAAATGCAATATCGAACTAACAGGAACGCAGGCATGTTACATTTTGCAGTAGAACCGCCTTGTTGACAGACCATTCGTAACCTTTTCTTCCAACTCCTGTTTAATGATCTAATTTCCTCTATACTGATTTCTTCCCAATATTCTCTATTTTCATTTTCAGTTCCTCCACTGTAAATGGTAAGCAACGGTTGCAATAGACCTTTTGTGATAAGGAATCTAACACAACACAGTCCATTGGATTAAGATCTAGGGACTGAGGTTGCCATTCAAGCTAATTGATAAAGGCAATATTGTTTGTTTTAAGAAACTCTTGCATGGCTTTACTTGCATGCGAAGTGGCATCATCTTGTTGCGAATTAAAATTGTTATGTTGATGGAGTTCTTTGCAATGTAGAATCAGCTTTTCATATAAAAATATTATGTCAAATTCAATGATAACTGCATGAAGTTGTGTCGAGTAAATGGATTTGTGGTTTACCATTCCAGGCAACTCCAACAAAAACCATTATCTTTTTTTCAAATCTATTTATTTCGTGGTACAAACGGTTGAGAGGAAAAAAGACTTTGAGTGACCATAAACGACATCATTTTGTCTATTCCTTGCCACTTCCACAGTGAAATTGTTTTTGTCTGCAAAGACAATACATTTAATGTCATCACAATTGAATTTGTCCAAAAGCTGTCATACTCGATTTTTCCATTTCTCCTTAACGCTGTCTGTCTTTAAATTAATTCTTCTTATATGCATTGAGTTTGGGGTGTTTTTTAACAATGCGATGCAATGACTAATCTTGAGACGAGATGCGAGTTGTCTCTATGACTAATGAGTACCCTGATGTCTTCTTGTTGTTTACAGTACCTACTTTCCATCCTTTGCCATGGCATTCATTAAATATGCGCTTGCCATGCCGATCTTTTTCTTTATACAGCAATTCAATCACTAATTTTCACTGCTGGTTAAAACCATTTTGTCATCATAGTACTAATGTTCATGGACAGTGTTCTGCAGCATAATACCAGTGCGAATGAAAGTGTTGTAAGCGGCGCGTAATCGTTGTCGTACCTTTTGATATTGTAATTTTGTAGTAGGCATATTTAAATCACTGTATCTTTTTATTGAACAAGGGTAGACAATTGAAACTTCTATCATCAAGAGATAAATAATTGAAAATAACGATGTAAAACCTTCATTACATTTTGTGGATCGCACTAGAAATTACTTTAGCTCAAAGTTGAGTTACTTTGTTATGAATCACCCAATATGTGACATAACATGAATTTCCAAAGGGTACAAAAAAAAACCTTGTAGAAATGAATATATATTTACCAGTACTATTAATATTTTAGCTGCTTTACTTGCATCATAGCCATTTCAAGAATAGGTAATGAGGACAAATTGAATGAGGCCACATTTTCCACCCAATATAAAACGAATCAGATATTAAAAGGTCAATAGTCAAATAATACTCTGTATGATTATATCCTACTGGTTGGCAGCTATTAATTCTAAGACAGAAAAACTTAATTGCACAGAGACATTATTTTCACTTACCAGTATGATTTTTGAACCACACTGGATTCATATTTAGAGGAGGGCTAATATTGAGGATATGGGGATTTGATGCCTTCAGCAAGTCAGGTAAGCATAGTCTTGAACTAGTGAAAATTTGAAGAAAAAAGAAGGAATGGGTAAAATCAAGGTAGAGTAAAAAAAAGTATGGATTTTACAATCATGTACATCATGGGGTCACAAAGCCAAACCATCCAAAGTATTCCTACATTAAAAACAATACAAATTGTTTGGACTTTTAAGGTTTTGCATCTTTAGATAGGATAAATTTAATCATATCGGGGTTAAGGGTGATTTAGGAACCAAATGCCCTGTAGATACAAATCTTGAATCATACATAACAAATAAGTATTTTGAAAGGTATTCAACATATGACATAAGACAGGGCTGCCAACCCCCAGTGAGCAAAATGAGTAAGATTGATGTAAAAAATGAGCAAGATTGAGGCAAAATGAGTAAGATGCCTGCAACTCCATTTTTAAAATCAGTGGTCCTGGTGGTCACTTCGATACTATCATAATGACTATAATAAATCTATATCCACCAAACCAATATACAAGGCTTCTAGCAGACTCGAATTCGACGCCTAGATATCGCATTGTTTATTTTTTAACTTCACTTCCGTTTTCAATTATTGGTCACCCGGTGGCGTAGTGATTGAAAAGTTATTCCTACCTGCATAAAATGCACTGAAAAGTCATTAATGCGTAAGTAAGCTGAAAATACGTGAGAATACATAATTTTTACGTGAGGTTGGCAGCCCTGCATAAGATAATTCTGTGAAACATGGTGCATGATGAAATTGGACATGGACATTTATAATAATATACGTACATCAATTTATCAAATAATCATCCCAATCATACATATATTTACAAAGTTCCACATCAATAGAATTCTTAAAGCAGTTCAGAGAATTAACTTTTTTGTATCGTACTTAAGACTATTCCATGTCTTTACTGTCCTATAAATGAATGAGTTCTTTCTTATGTTCGAAACACTATCCTCAATATAGATCTTAAATTTGTCATCCCTGTACATTTAATATTGAAAATTTTAAAGAATTCTTTATAATCAATAGCATACAATTTTATATAACTGGATCAGATCTCCCATTGTTCTTCTTTACTTATGAATATATAATAACTTTCCTCTTTTTCAAAAAGAGCCAAAACTTGTGGAGCACACTGGTGTATCTTTCCAAAGTCGCAGTGACTGCTTCCATTTTCGTAGGAATTCAGTAAGATGGTGCTACCACTACCACACATTTCAATTTGGTTGAGATAGTGGCTGACAAATCATTTTGTAAACAGAGTGATCTGACATTTTATGCTAACCACTGGACCTCCCACGGTCTTGATCTCAATCCCCTGACTTTAATCTTTGAGAACATTTGAAAGATCATGTTTTAACATGCGTTCACATAAAATAAAGAACTTATAACCACAATTTTGCAATTTCTGATGAGATTCAGCGAATTCACCTTAAGCATTTTCAGCACATTCCTCAGAACATTTTGAATCTTGCTCAAAATTACGCTCAAAAGGAGGGCAACAATTTGAGCACATTTTGTAAACGTCTGATATTGCCTTTGCTTATTATCAGATCAATGTCAAAATTTAAGACTTACATTTTTTACAGCTACTAAATAAATGTACCAAGCTTCATTAAAATATCTCATGTGGTTTACGTTTTATTAATATTTTGCCTGAGTTCTTTTTTGAGGGGTTAGAAGGTACTATTGGTTTTGTGGTAAGCACAGTTCAAACACAAGAACTATCTAGCAGTGCTATCACTGATACCAGAGGGCTGGGCAACATGGTGGGATTGAATGCCGCTATGTATTAATATTCTCAATAACCATATGTCATTGGCAATGTGTCCTTAGTGTCCTTAGATAGGACACATTGTCTGTGTCCAAAAAAATTGATCGTGCCTAAAATATGTGAGTCTTGTCCTGTTTGTTCTGTTATTCAGGGAAGTAAAGAGCCATTAGCATGGTGACGCTGTGAATATGGGCGTTATATAAGAATGACTTTTAAAAAATAGCTTTTCAAAGTTTTGCTTGAATATAGAATAGCATTACTTACCATAAGTAAGTGCCTCGTGCATTGATGGAATTCATTAAATCATACTTTTTCATATCAGTTTGTAAGGTTCCAGTTAAAGAAATGGCACTTGCATTGTTCACCAAAATATCAATATGTCCAAACTCTGATCTTGCTTTCTCTAGAGCTTCTTGAACTTGGGATTCATTTCTGATATCCACAACACAAGGAAGGCTTTTACCCCCAGCCTGCACAACTAAATAAATAAATAAATAATAATAATAATAATAATAATAATAATAATAATAATAATAATAATAATAATAATAATAAT
>JASKDV010189938.1:0-11671 GCA_032466395.1 Aegires albopunctatus
AAGAGCTCCTCCCTACTCGGTCACAATTGATACGGTATCAATTGTGACCGAGTGACTCGGTCGCAATTGACACTTCCATCTATTATATCTATACATCAAGATCTATATCTAGATCTATATTCTACATCTAGATTCTAGATCTAATATCTAGATCTAGATCTATATCTAGATCTAGATTTTAGATCTAGATCTAGACATGGACCAGATCATGTTTTCTCTTGAAATCATTCACTTTTCAAAGTGGGAGTGGAGATTTTACATTAGATTGTATGGCTCTGTGTCACTGGCTGTACTGTGTCACTGTGGGTACATTCACTAGATCTATAGATCTAGAGAATCTAGATCTAGATCTAGACTCTAGACTAGATTCTACCTGAACCGGTACATTGATAAAATGAGTGTACTGATTCGCGGATAAACCAAAGTTTATGTGGCTTTATCTGTATTGTTTTGGGGCGAATAGATTTAGATTCTAGATCTAGATCTAGAAAATCTAGATTTAGATCTAGATATATCTAGATAGATCTAGATCTAGATCTAGATTCTAGATCTCTAGTTCTTTTTCCAAGAAACTTGTTGAAATTGCGATTACCTCAAATTTGTCTCTTTTAGAAATCCTTCAAATCCTTCTATTGTCTTCAAACATGTCACTATTGCAATCGAAATCAGGATACAAAATACAATGCTGTGTTGACAGCCTACATCCGGGAATTGCCGGAGAATTGTGGCGGCGGCGGCGGCGGGAATTGATTTTTGGTAGGCTTGGGTTGTGAGAGCAGTACAGCAGAACAGTGGCTGCAGTGGCCTCCCCTTCGTAGTTAGGCTACAGCAAAGAAATTTCTTTGGGCTACAGACACGGAATACCGTCTTGGCGAGGACGCAACTCAATCATATCTTGGTGGGTTTTCCACTTTCAAATACATTGTACAGTCATGGTCATGAACTCTTTCTCAGCGCACACTAACTTCGTACATCTCAGGGTTCCCGAGACAAGACAAGAAGAAATGATTAAAAAGAAGAAAAAAAATTTAAAAAAAACAAAACATTTTAGGCCTACTCATTCAATTAAAAAACTTACAAACTAGATTTCTAATTTCGAACCATACAAGCATGGAAACATTCGCTAACGAAAGAAAGTTTACTCTAGCATCTTTAGTGACGATACTGACTCTACCAGCTCCTATATCTTCTCCTTCCTCTTCAAATAAAATGACAAAACTGTATTTGAAGTATTATATATTACTATTATGTAAGTAAACTAATGAATTGTATGACGATTTGCGGAGGCCTATTTCATATTGCAGCTTGTGTTTATCAACACTTTCGCTCCGGTACTTCTAAAATCTGAATTAAATTTATTCCACCATCTTGCAGTGCAGGGAAGAAAGAACACCTATGCCAGTCATTTTTATAGGCAGGTATGTTAAGTGTCAGAGTTCCTAGTTCTTCTATTACTTTTATTTTGTTCATTTATAGAGATATCTGCCTTACCGTTCCGGCATGTCCCCTGGGAAAAAAAAATCCCTTTGGGACCACAGATTAGTGTTTGAGACGTGACCGCTATTCCATTTTCCTGCTACTTTGCCTTCTATTATCGGTTTTTGTATTGTGCTGCGTCTCTTAATTATGTGTCCAAAATGTGATAGATTTTGTTTTTAATCTATTTTATTAGATGGCTTTCTTTTATGTTTAGACGTTTCCTTACTTCTTCACTTGTTATTTTCTGTTTCCATGATATTTGAGCAATTTTTCGATAGTATGTTATCTCGAAACTTAAATCCTTTTAATGTCAGTACTTTGTTGTACAGTAGCGTCCAAACTTCAAAACCGTATAGCGCTATTGGGAAAATGCAGGTTTACATGATTTTGACTTATATTGTTTTGCCCTTTCCACAACATCTTACCAATATTGTTTAATTTCTGCTTTGCAATTTGTTAGCCTTTTCCTGATTTGATTTTTGGAGCTACCTTCTCCGTTAAAAGTGACTCCAAGTAAAAAGATAATTAAAAAAATTCCACGTTTTCTATCATTTCGCCATTTATTAGAAGTTTTTATGCTGTTTTCACGTTTTTCAGAGTTCGTAACTTTTGTTTTCTTGATGTTTAATATTAGATTTCTAGTTTCGCTATGCTTTTTTGTTGCTTTAAGAAAATTTTCAAGACTATCTGAGAGAGAGAGAGAGAGAGAGAGAGAGAGAGAGAGAGAGAGAGAGAGAGAGAGAGAGAGAGAGAGAGAGAGAGAGGCTATACATAGTAGGTCCAGGGCCGGATCTGGCGGACGTCACTTGTACTTGTAAAGCCTTCGTGTGATCTCTATCATTTTGATGATTTGATTCATAATGAAATGTCGAAGATTACACCTGATTGTGCGATTAAGGTTGTCATTTTGATATATATGATTATTTATGTAGTAACAAATCAGAGGATGATTATTTGTTTTGTTGCACAAAATGTATGGTCTAGCAAATATGCATTGCTTTATTTGTGGATGATATCCTAGAGATCGCTTGCACCAATTGTCCCTTTGAATCAGTGCATTAGCATCGTGATAACTGTGTGCCTTGTCGGTGGGTGATTTATGGCATTGCAGAAGCAGCATGGAGGCAAAGATCGTGCCTTTAGGGAACATGGTGGTGCTTTGAATTCTTTTGTATAAGTTACCATAGAAACTGGGTTGGTTTTCTCTCCCTTTTTCCTCGGGGATTGTTTATTACCTCATGACTACCTTTAGACTTGGTGATAATAATTCAAACCTTTTCAACCAAAACTTGTTTTCTCACAATACACTCACTTGATCTTATTGATTGATTTAGATCTATTTCTATCTCGCTTCTAATAATAGGCTGGATCTAGAGTGAAGAGAAGGCTTAATCATGGAAGATCTTGTCACAATAGGTGTGCTTCCCAGAGAATTGTAAGAAAATGGAAATTCCTGCTTTGGCATAAATGAAATCTTGAATTTATCCCCAAGGACAGATCTAAAATAAATGACTCAAAATGGCTTTTTCGTCAGTGAAATAAAGAAAAGAAAATTCTTCGCCATTTGTCAAGAAATGACTTGCTTGAAAAAATCTCTTCATCTTGCACAACTTCAGGATACCTTCAACCCTCATAACTGAGTATATATCTCTTGTCTGGCCAGTAGGCATGACACAAGACAGAATCAGTCTCATTTATGCTTTTAGATGTAAATAAATGAAGAAAACAATAAATCAATGGATCAATATATTTTTAATACAAAGGCAAAACCATTGAAATATAAATACAATATCACACGAGACATTTGAAACATTTTTTTATGAACGATGGAAAAACAAAAATTTTTAATGAAGAGCGAACAAAACGAACAGAAAACATGTATGAAACAATTAACATGCCCTCCCCAAACATTGTTTATTAAATTAACATGAAGCAGTCACATCCTTCGTTATTGGTAAAGGCCGATTTTGCTTGAACAGCTGTGAACACATGTGATGTAGATCATGGTCAACAACACCAGATGGGTAGATAGCACTCTGATCATAATTCTGATTAATAGATTGGATAGAAGAAAAAAAAAAAAACATAAAGAACTTGAATGATGATTTATACCTTCTTCAGATTTATCTAATTTTTGAGTTAAGAATTATATATAACAATTTAATGATAGGTAAGGAAAAATGCCAACCAAAAAAACAAGTCAAATACCATGACCTAAATTTTTATAGTGGTTTAAGTATCTTTGGAATATAATATAAGTACCAAACAATTTAATGATAGGTAACGAAAAATGTCAACCAAAAAACAACAGTCAAATACCATGAATTAAATTTTTATAGTGGTTTAAGTATCTTTGGAATATAATATAAGTAACAATATGGTTAAAAGAAAAATAGCTATTTATAATTTTAAAAAAGAAAAAAAGAAAAGGACCCCCAACCTATTGTGGATCATGAGACGGTGGCATAGAATTACAATTTTGGGCTCAGACATGGAATTGACTAATAAACTTCAACAGTTTCAATCTGTAACTCATTGCAGGTAGGTTAAAACAGCCAAGTTAACGACTTTAGCGAGGCGAGCATCGCGATTTTCACATTTTTCGGTCATCTTTACACTCCTCACGCCTCTCAATGAAGTCGTATCGTAATATTATGCATACCATCATAATGAGCAATTCAAACCCTTTCTATTCATACATACTATAATGGGGTTGTATTAACAAAGTGTGTAGCGTGCGCCTTACACAGAGTCCAATTTTGCGAAAGTTGAACCCAGAGCAATGGCATATTGAAACGTGATATTTAGACCTCTCACCCAATTTTTCTGGTCTGTGACCTAGAAAACCGCTGTGCAGGGCTGGGGTAGAATGAGTTAAGCAACAGTGAGATTAATTTTCAAAAAATCGGTATAGAGACAATACTTATACTGTGGACAATATAGGTTAAAATAACTAAACACTCACCTGGGGTATTTTGCACAAATGGCGCCTGATCTCTAAATCTTGCCGAGCAGTCAGAGCTCTCCTAAACATTGTGGAATTGTTAAAAAGTTCTGCTCTTTTCTTTGCACTACTTTTAAGAAACCTGTGGATGGCACTGGAATGACTGTAGAGTTTGAACAGAGGTCCTTGAGTCTCCGCAGATTCAACCTTGGCCACCTTAGCTGAGTCCTTTGAGGAGGTTGAAAGCAATGAATTTATGGGTCCACTTTCCTTTTTCTTATCTTTATGCTGTTCTAATTCAATGACACCAGAAGGTGTACTAGGTGGCGAAAGAATTGGCTCTGTAGTTGATTCCTCTATATCCATTAGATTTGTTTTGTCCCCTAATGAAGAGGAGACTATCGGTTTGGGTTCCTCCTTCACCTGGTAATTTTCGCCATTTTGGATGTCATCTTCAAAAAAAAAATCAAGACAAAAGAATGTTGAATATCAAAAGTCTAAATGAGAGTAATAATATACAAAATACTATAATAATATACAAACATTTCTTTTTAGTGGTCATATTAGTAAGAGATCTATATCTATAATTTCTCTATCTTACTAAATTAGTTAACTGCAGGTTACAGAAAACCAAGATTGCACAGGCAATTAAAAGACCAAGTGAGCATAATCTGTTTACATTCATATGATCGATCGACAAATTATACCACAGTATTGGTCAATCTAAAAGCCAAAAAAATAATAATCCCAGGCAGATGAGATAAGGGTATATATACCATTAATACCAAATGTGACGTCGAAAGTTCATAATATAAAGATCTTAAATTTACCTGTTGCTGCCAATTCCTCCAGCTGCTTTTGACAAACTTCTTGAACCTCATTGAACAATTTCTTCCCGGCAAATCTTCGTGAAATGCCAAGTTCAGCAAACACGTTTGCTGCCTTGTATCTCATGAACACAGGTCCACTTACAGGTTTTGTTTTGATGGATGGCACAAGGCTTGTAAGGTCAATGTCTAGGATACTGACAATAGCTAATAGAGACAAAAACAAAATATATGACTGAGAAATTATTTCAAACTGATTATGATGTAACAATGAGATTGCAGTTGGTAAAATCATTTGCAACCAACCTAGAACCAAAATCCTTGCAACAAATTTGATAAAGTGAACAGCGAAGACTATGTGTTATCACCACCCTCCTCCATTTCTTTCCTGTTCTTCTAAAGAAGTTTGCTCCCTATTTACCCAATTAAAAAAAAAAAACCATAACATCTCAGCATCTTTCACATTACGTAGCGATCTCCCTATAATATAATGAAACCAGTACTTGTGTGTATTGAGAGTAAAATATATTTTTACTATTCACCTTTTCAAATTTATTTGCCAATAACATTTAGTGCAAGCCATTATAATAATATTTCATAGAGAAATTTCTTAACACCCAGGAACACCCGTTTAAGGGATTATGATTCCTGCCCTATTTGACAGGAATTATTAAAGTACTTTTCCTTAGGGTATGGTGAAATACACTATTCTAGACTATAATAAAATAGTATGAGTTTCAAATAACTGTGTTATCACTGATGATTAACATCAGTCTTTGTCCTATTTCTACTTACTTCTTTTGTTAATCTTTTCTCCCTCTTCATCTAGTTCATTTTCATCTGATGATATCTCCTCATAACCCTCGTTGTCTGTATCTCCTGCATAAAAAACAAAACAAATTATTGTCATATCTTTTCTCAGTGACGACCAAGATGAAAAATTTCAATTGAAAGAAAACATTACATAGATGATTGCATGTCCACTTATTAGTGAGTCACCTATTCATCGATGAAAAGTGAAAGCCCACAAGAAGGACATAGATGTAAAGTATATTGTCACTTTCTCCTCATTTATGTAGAATGAAAAATGAATTATGATTTCTATGTGCCTTACCCACTCAAAAATTATAATTTAAAATCACAAAAAGAGTTAAAAAGTATGACAAAACAATGTTGATGATGTAGCTTTAGGACATTTTGATTCCATTTCTTGGACAAATGAATTATCTACATAGAAAATTTTCTATAAAGACATCTGTTGTGAACACAGTGATATATACGATGAACAAGAAACTTGCATAAATCTTTTTGTAAGGGATAAACAAAACATACGTCGTCTTCTTTCTCTTGCTGGTTTTTCTTTTTGAATATCTTCAACAATCTTGACATTTGGTATATTTTTCTCAATGGCTGGCCTGTTGATAAGAAACAAGAGAAACAATTGAGAGAAAGCTATGATCTCTTCAACATAAAATATAACAAGCAAATACATTACTCATAAAGTTAGAAATTGCCCTTGGCCTCTCCTTTTTATTTATGCGAGAATAGCATGATCTGTTGCAAGGCTGAAAGACAAGTTTGAGGGGAGTGTGGTAACAATTAGTCCCCAGCTTATTTGGTTATTGAATGCAGTCAACCATGATAGTCTATCTCATGGATTTAAATGTTATGCCCCATTGGGATGTTTTTTTATTATAACCCTGCAAACCTCTCAAAATCTACTTCAATAACTGTCTTGCCATGCTGGGCATAAGTAGAGCAAAGACAAATTGTAAATAGAATCTAGAAAGTCTAGTTTTTAAGGTTTTATTTAAAGAATCCTTTTTTATTACCACCTACTATGATACATAATATGAAGTGTGGTACTATAGAAGCATATAATACATATGGATAAACAGATGAAACTGATTTAAAACGTCACAAAGACCATGGTTGCATAAGATATTTAGATGATATAAACAAAACAATTGCCAATGATGAAGTAAATAACAATTGCCAGTCTATGAAAACAAAAGCGTACTTCTCTCTCATTGTCTCAATCTTAGGCTGAGATTCAGGTCGATTCTCTTTGATTTCCTTGTAGTGGATCACTGGGGACATAAATCTCCTTCCACTTCGACCCATGTCCATTCTGCTACCTCTATGGTATTCTAAGTCCTCTACATGTGAACGCATGTGAGACTGTGTCTAGAATCATAAAAAACAAATGCAGGTATTAACTTTTCAATAGGACGTGATCAGGAAAAATATTCTTAATCATTTTCAACATTTACAAGAGCAAGAAAGAAAATATTACTAAGTGCCTTGTAGTGGCCACATGTATTTTTGACCAGTTATTTTTTTCTTCTCTCCTTAATACTTTGTAGTTGGAGGAATGGTAGTAGCATAAGGGATAAAACTAGCAGTCACTAGAATAAAAGAATAAGTAATAATATACATAACTATGAAAACAAAATGTCATTGAAAATAAATAAGTGTATTTCAACTCCAAAGGAAAAAAATAATGTTACAGCTACCTTTCTGGAATCCCCTTCAACAAGAATGTTGTCAGCATCATCATCATCTGACCAATCACTGAAAACCTTTTCGTCTTGCTGTCCATCATCTGAGGTAAAGCATAAAATGTTAAACTAACACCCAATACTACAACTCTTCAATAACACCTTGTTTAGTGCTTACAAAACTCCCTGCACAATTTCATTTAGCATCTGATCCTCTTATTTCATATAATTTTGTCAGACAAAGTGAAGTTATTCTGATCCAGCTGTGATTCATGTATTTCAAAACATTAAGCGTGATGAGATTTGATATATGTAGGTGTGTCAGATGCCATATTTCAAGCCCTCATTAAAAACATACTGTAGTATTGCTTACAATCTAAGCTGGCCAAGATTATTCTAATGTGTTATACAGTAAGGGTCAACCAAATCATGACAATCACTGAACAAAAACTGTATTATTATTGTTTAATATTCATAAAGCTTTTGGATTTCTTTGGATTATATTATGAGGCATTGATTTCAATGCCCTGAGAACTTTACCCAACAAAAAACAACAACAACCCAGCAATGGTCAGCAAAAACTAACATGCGGTTTTGACTAATGTTTAGTTTGAATTAAAATAAAATAAAAACACCTCTTTCCCTAAAATAAAAACACCCCTTCCCCTTAAACACAACAAAATAAACCCCCACCCACTCCTACCTATTCCATCTCCAAGCATAGCAGCTGCTATGTCACCCCCTTCCAGTTTTGCAGGTATGGAGTCTGTGAATAATTAAGATGAAAACATGATGAACATCCTAAAGATTTTGTTGTCCCAAACACCTTTCCGCGGCATAGTACCATGTCATGAGGCCTAGCCTTTCTCATAGGGCAATGGTTCCTAAGCACTGTGCTGCGGCACAATATTAAACTGCCCAAAGCCGTGCCGCCATGAAGAAAAGTTTGGGAACCACTGCGTTAACCCATATGTAACAAAATACATGTATATTAAAATCAAAAATTGTGTGAATTTATTACAAAAGAAGATACTCCATGAAAGCAAATGTAATAAGAATCAATGAACAAATGATGTTGCACTCTCATACAGCCTTACCACTGTCAGATGATCTTCTCCTTTTCTTATCATCAGGACTATGATGTGATTCCTCTTCTGATAAAGATCTTGATCTCGATCTCTCTCTTTTCTTAACTCTTTCTGATGAAGTCTTTAACTGTGTGATAATAAAAGACACACTGATAAATTATTAAACATTACATTTCACCATATAAATTACCTTTTTTAAATAAACATCAATATCAGCATTACATTTCATTAACTAAATTTTCTCCCTACCTCTTCCCGTACACCTATAACTATTTTTTTTAAAAATATGATGGAAATCAACATCCAAATAGCATCACATGAATTACAAACAGGCTTATTTGAAATTCTAAAAAAAAAAAAAAAATAGATACACGGATGGTCTTGTAGAATATTGTATCATCATAATATTCAGAAAGTCAATGCTCTATGATGAGATTTTCATATTTATTCCAACTTACCCGTTCATCATTTCTTCTAGTGTCATCTTTCCTTTGCCTATCTCTATCTCTATTACTGGTTGGGGCAGGAGATCGTTGACTTGTGTCCCTTTTGTCTCTATCCCTACCTGAGGGTGGTGCAGGAGACCGTGAATGTCTCGAATCTGCTTTCGTATTTTCAGAGCTTCTGTTGGGTGCAGGTGAATGAGTACCAGATGGTCGTTTAGATTCGGGAGATTTGGAGGATCTCCTTGATCTCGATTGAGAATGCCTTGATCTAGGAGAATCTTCACTTTTGTGTGAGCTTTTGGGGGACTGTGATTTGATAGTTTTATCTCTGCAAGTTTCGAAGAGGAAGAAGATATTTTTCATATTACCTGCAAGACTGAAGCTACAAAGACTAGTAAGAAATAAATACACAAATAAACTCTCTTCCCCCAAAAAACAGGTTATCTTAACACATGTAAAAGGTTAAACAATTTAGAACAATAGTATGACAATGACTAGATTAAAGTGTTAAAAAAAAGGGGATAAAAAGAAGAGTAAGAAAGCTTAAGTATAAAAGTTGAGAAAGGAAATTAGAGACCATTAAAAACAGGAAAATCTTCCAAGTATGCTAGTAGAAAGAGCATGTGTATTTGAGAAGGTTTGTAGAAAGCCAGAGAGTGAATGCTGAGTTCAAGTCTATATGACTTTTGATGAAGGAACTATTCAAATATATTTGAGACCTGTCAATGCAAAGAGATTTCAAGAGTGTCAGAATTGAACTCACTTGGTTTTATCTGATTTATCAGAATCCTTTTTCACATCATTATTCTTATCATTGGCAGACTTTGCAGCAGTGATTCCAGGTTTCTTTTCCAGCTGTCTCCTTGGGCGAACTAGACGTGATGGTAATCCTGATTTTGCTTTCTCTGATTTTGCATCTTCAGCAGACTTTTTAGGACTTTTCTTGCCTCCAAAACTTTTGGTAGGCTTCTTTTTAACAACAGATGTTACAGTCTCAGTCTGAGAGAAGAGACTAGCTAGAGATGGTTCATCTCTTGTGACAGGAGAATCCTCTTTGACAGTTTGTGATTTCAAGCTTAATATACCAGGGGAGGAGAGTTTATTTGAAACATCTCTTTTAATCTTTTCATTATCTTTATCATTGTACCGATCCCGGGAATCAGCTGCTGATCTTGACATGCCACTCCGTGACCTGTCCTTGCTTGAGGATCGTCTATCTTCCAAATCGCCAACATCTCTCCGAGAGGAGGAGTCATAAGAACTTTCTCTCACTTTCCAGTCTCTGACCCCTGCCCTTTCTCTCCCAAAATCCTCTCGATGTCCTGTTCCACCACCCCGTTGATTTCTTGAATCTCCCATTTGAGAGAATCGTGACTCTTTGTGAGATTCATTGTCTCCCAAGTGAGGTAGAAGTCTGTCGGTTCCTCCCCTCCTGTCATCCCTGCGACGACCAAAGTCTCTTGCCTCTTCATCAGCATTAAAATGACCCATTGTTCTCTCTCTGTTAATCCACTCATCTCTTCCATAACCTTCAACTCCATGTCGTCTTTCATCCCATCCTCTTCCTTCACCATTGTCAGCTCCTCTATTGAAACGACCAGGGCCTAAACAACAACAAAAAAATAATAAAAAAATATATGAAAAAATATAATGGTATCAATCTGAATTTGAAATACAATTTTTGTTTCTTTTGATAAGGAAAAGGATCCCCACCCTCTCTCAAATGTCTTAACAACATGCAAAAAAGAAAGGTATAAAAATATACAATCTGTGAATATATTTGTAACAATAATGACACAAAAATTTCAAAATTTCGGTTTTCCTCATAATTAAGAGTCTTACTACCAAAAAGTATTGTTGAGGTAAAAATATATAAAGAACAACTACAATCAGTAAAACAAAAACATAATTCCATGCAGAGAAACATAAAAACAACCTGTCAAGTTAAACGAAACCACAATAAAACAAAAAACAATTCATGAAAAAGGGCACAATATTATAAATTTGTCAATGGACAAAGCTGAAACTGATCAACAGATTATTGAAGATGTCTTACGACTAAGAATAATCCAGGATTGATGGCTTTCTTCAGGAGCATTTAGAAATGTATTGCGATTTTTCTGTGATATCCTAACCACTGAAAATTAAAAAATCTGCAAACTAGCATGAAAAAGACCTGCTTCTAATTGATCAGCAGAGGGAAAGTTTCAAACTAACACTGTTGCATAAAACAAAATCCCAACGACTTCCAGAATATTATAAGACTTTATAATAATAATAATAATAAAAAAAGACATGTATATATATACAATTTAACCCGAGAAGCGCTATGCCCGCTCTAGTGCGTGCTGGATTCGCAGAACGTTAGGCGCTACGCACGCACTGG
>JASKDV010189949.1:0-11669 GCA_032466395.1 Aegires albopunctatus
CACTCTCTATCTCTCTCTCTCTCTCTCTCTCTCTCTCTCCCCCCCCCCCCCTTCTTTTTAATTGAATAATAGATAGATCTAGATCTAACTTTTAATAATATCGCTTGTAAAATTAGTGAGAAGAAGGCTTAATGATTTTGTGCTCTCGAGAATATTGTGCGAGATTAAAAGTCACCAATGAACATGTAAACTGAACGGTGTTAATTGGAAATGGCTCTTCCTTCAGCGAAATCATGGAACTAATGTCATTCTTCATTAGTCAACAAATGACTTTATAAAAAAAAAACGCTCCGTTTTGCAAACACTCGGGATGATATGTATCTTCAGTGAAAGTTTCATGACCGAGACTTCTCTGGTCTAGTCCGTAGACATGAGACAGACAGACAATCTCTTTTATAATATATGTATAATGTATAGATATGTCATTTTTATAGGGTTTTTACGCAATTTCCAGTTTTGCTCTTTATACGATTGGCACAAGATTCTTTCAATCAGTTAATAGTTATTAATACAGAGTGAGTAAACAAGGAAACATAAGTATTAGATATCAAATGAAAGGTAACAAGTTACACATATTGCAAATAAAGGCAATTATGCATTTGCTCAAGGGAGGTAAGCATGAAGTGAGAGAAGACATCAAAACTTTTTTAAAAAAATGTATTAATTTCATCTTCATTTGAAATTTTTAGTCTCCCACACTGCTAGATTTTTTTTGGCTAGTAAAATAAAATAGAATACAGCTTTCAGAGATGTCCTCTTTTCCTTGTGTCTTTTATTTTAATGTTTGTTTGTTTATTTCCCCTAAATCTTTCACATGTGAACAATATATTAAATAAATACCACTTTTTATTCATCCGTACTACTTGTTTGTAAAATGTCAATTATTTTCTTTCTTCATAGAAAGACCTGAATTCATGAGTTTAGTCATATTTTCATTTACTAAATTAATTATTGAAAATTTAATGTTTCTGGTTCGGTGACTCACTTAGGGAACAGAAAAATTCATGACCCAATTTTAAAGCTGAAACTACCATGACAATAAAACTTTAAACTCATAAATATATGCTGTATTTCATTTGATGCTTGCGTGATAGAACTGTTATGGAGATAAATAATATTTGGAGAAAAAGAGAATAATTGGGGGACAACAGAACTCACAAAAAACAATAACAACTTATGTTTTAACGTTTACATGTAATAGATGATTTTATATAATTAAATTAATGCATTTGTTTCCAATTATTGTAATTTCAATATGTTTCAGTCTGAAGATGCCTGTTTTAGTACATGTTTCTTAGACCATTCCTATGGGTGCCTATTTTATAAGCCGGTTGATTAGGGCTTGTTTGTTGGGTTTTTAAAAAAAAAAAAAATTTAAATTTTTTTGTGAGAGGGTGGTCATTAATGTAAGTGGAGTTTTTTTTCATAATTGCCACAATGGTAGTTGACTCCACCTACCTTTTTATCCCACTTGTATAGAGTTAGAAATTATTATATGATTGATCAGCTTTTTAAAAAATACTGCATCATATTGGTATTGAATTTGACTCAAGAGTTGAAAGCTATAACTATAGATATAGAGTGTCCTTTTTTTATTTAAATTCTCATTTTATCCTAATAGATCAGATTTTCTAAAGTGATTTAAATTAGTATACAGTTCCTCTTAACTTACTGATCGAGGAGAAGATGAGGATTAGTGGTGAGGAATCTAGATCAATTCCCAGTAGGGGCTTAAAGTTGAGTCTTAACAAAAGGTTCTTTCTTAACACACATATTCTAAGTGGTATATAGTGAGATGTGAGATATTATTGTATTGAAATATGATAGGTTTTTTTGTATTAGAAGGGTCTGGGTGTTCATTTTTTAAAATTTTTGTTGTTGTTATTGTTGCTTAGTATGTGTCATGAGGTGGAAATCTGCCCATAGATTTTCTATCACAGTAATGATCTTTCTTTGTTTTCATAGCTTTATCCTTTATCTATTGTCAAATAAATCATGCTACATACATGTATACTGTTTTGTCATTCTTTTCATTGGCTTGGTCCATGTACTGTATATTATTGCCATGTAACCTTGAAACTCAAGCCTAAAATAGGTTTATACCAAACTCTACTCCACAATATTCTTTTGATAGTCTTGACAGAGTAAAGACATGGCTAGCAATGGGAGAGACTTATCGTAAACGGAGCAAAGACCTCTCCCTAGGTTATCCTAGCATATATGCAAACAATCACTGACTAACTAGCACGTGTTGACTTAGTGGAGACATAGCTGAGATAGCATTGCATCATGTCGGAAGTTGACCCAAACAAGTATAGGCATTTAAAATTAAAATGGCGGGAGATGCGAACTAGTAAGATGATTAATTTAATATTTTATTAAATCACAAACTTGAGACGGAACCGTATCGTTTCAATTATCAAACTGCGGTAAAATCTTGTAAGTAATTGGATTCTGGACTCAAATTGAGACTTCTCATAAGAAAAAAGGACCTCAGCTGTCAGAATTGTTTTGGGACAAGCCATGGTGGACATGAGAAATTGAGGATTGCAATAATAATAATATACCTCACGCCAACATGTATTATTAGGGTGTTAAGGAGAGATGAGGTTAATGACTCATCTCTAATGCTGGCAGCACATTTCCTGTAAAATTTGATTATAATCATTCCACACTAAATCAGGGTGAACACCTGTGGGGTGAAGGAAAAGTGTCTTACTACTCTAGGCAACCAACTAGACATGTCCGGCTTTATACAAAACTAAATTTGAACAAAATAAACCTGCAACCAGACCTTGAAAAAAGGATCAGCCTCTTGTTGCTCATTGATTATACATTTCAAGTTGTGAGTATGGTACATGTATAGACATCTACATGTAGAAGGCAAGGCTACCATAGAAGTCAACCAGGGCTGCACCAGTACATAGATTGATGAGCATTTTTCATGGAGCAGATGATTAATGGAGACTTCTGGTATGTCCTTACTTCCATCTTTTCCCTATCTTCCCTTGATAGAATAGTGTTCTAAAATATTATAATTATACATGTAATTATTTATTGGTTTGCAACTTTTATACATGGAATAAATTTACTGTGATACCTGTTAGTTCAATTTTTCAATGTCATCATTTTGTTCAACATTGTGCATTGGTTCAATCTTTTCATTATTTCTATTTTATTTCTTATTGCCATTAGTAATTTTTTGTAATGACATCGTAATTGCAGTTTGAAAATGAGACAAGTGAGAATTACAAAATTACATTTGATCATAAAATTATAGTATTATGAAATGAAATACATATAAGTTTCAGCAAATTATGTACTTATCTTATCCAGCAGCCTTTTTTGGCATGAGTCCTTTGGCCATGGTAAAAAGATAGGCCTATAGGTCTTCTTTTGCAGATCTTTTGTACTCTGTACTGAAAAGGGTATTTTGTACATCTGATGAAGGTGGTAAAAGTTAATGGATGTCCTGGGGTGAGGAGCAGTTGTATTAAAGTATAAGGTGTGGAGGACAGTTCCGTCGTCTTGATTACAAAGTGTACAAATTTGGGGCTTGCTTCCATTTATGATAATTGATACATTTCTACCATTTAGCAGGTAATAAAAACCAATGGAAAATTTTGTAGTTCTCACCAAATTGTCAACAGCATGGTTGCATGAGTTTTTAATTAATAAGTACACTGGAAATCACTAAGGAAGCACCTCATTACCAAAAGTAAATTGTTGAAGACAATGATGTACAAATATCCAGATTTAAAGAGTGCTTGCTTAGCAATGTTCAGTAGATTTTAACCTTTTGATTATAACACTATTTAAGAGAGGCTACTTATATACCAGTATTTAGTTACTATAAGATATTATCTGATATATCAATAATATATTCTCGTACTTACCTCAATAGTGGACTTAAAGGGTAACGTGTTTCCTTCTTATTGAATATAGTATGTGCTGATTGTACTTAACTTCAACGATTTTCTTTTCTCCCTCTGTATGGGTAGTGTAGGTATCTTAATTCTCTGATAATTCCATTTTTCTGCCTAGATCTGGCTAAAACATATTTTATAGTACTAGTACTAGTGTTCCTTTTTAAGAAATACAAAATATTTTGTACAAAGTAATGTTGATTTTATATTTTCACATTATTGGAGGTAATTCTTAATTAATGAATATGATTGTTTAATAATTACAGTCTCTATATGTTTTCTGCATTGTTTCACAGGTGACAAATCCATCCTGTCAGAGGCAGAGGAAGAACTATATAATCTGTTAGGATTAACTCCAGAAAAACGGTTCCGGTTTGATATCGCTAACTACCAAACACCCAGTGGTCATTATTATTGTAGTCATTGTGATCTGACTCTGGTAGAGGAACCATTATTTTTATTACATTTGGGCAGTAGGAAACATGTGAATAAAACATATAATGCTGATAAGACTAGTCATGGTAAAAAGAGGAATGGCTTTATCAAGAAAGAAATGAAAAAAGAACAAGTCATCATACCAACAGATGTTGATAGGGTTACGCGTAGAACTGTCTGATTCTTTGCATTATGTCTATTATAATTGTATTGTAATGGCAAACTAAAGAAGGAAAAAGGAAAAAAAAAATTTCAATGATAGGCCTACTCTTCAAAATTGCAGGTCTGCTCCATCTTAACTCTTTCAGTATCCCAAGCTGCTCCAATTTTTCACTTCTGGACTGCAAATGGATTCTGTCTGCCTTGCTGTTATAGTTAGTAGTTACAGCAAGTTGTGTGACATAGAATAACGATATAGCTGTAAACAGTTCTATGGTCACTCCAGTCAATAACAAAAAATACACAGACAAATGAATTTCATTTTGTTTAGTTTGAATAGGAGTATGACATATGACATGGCATTTTGAGTCTAATGTGAATAGAGTTTTGATATTTTAATGGCATGTTAAAGGTGATAGAATTTGCTAGAAACAGGTAGGTCCAGTTGTTTAAAATGTGGGGTACTGAAAGAATTAAGAAAGCTTTTCATAAATTTGTTGCAAATATTTATTAATAATAACAATGATTAATTGTTTACCATTACATGTATTAATGTTTAAATGAAAGTAATACATGTATTATCATTATCATTATTGATAATGATTATTACTGTTGTTATCATTATTAATGTTATTTTGTTCTGTCTATTGTCATCTTCAAATAGTCCCTAACATCTGTCCTTCCCATGCTTGTCACAAGAGGTGGCTAAGGTTAATAAATGGGAGTTTCTCCCACTATATTATATTGTCTTCTGCCTGTCATGCTCTTTTGTCCCCTCAGAGGAGAGGGAGGCTTTGTTGCAGAGGGAGGGAGGCATGTATCGAATGGCCATCCCCATTTGTGTGCATTGCTTGGCTTACAATTACTTACCAGGGTCACTTACTATCTAGAAGTAAGAAGGAACAAATACTTATGTACCCAAATGGCACTAGGAATATCCTTGGTGGTCTTTGCAGTGCATGTTTTGGGTCTTGATGGCCATTGGTTCTTTTTTAGATTTTTGTTTTTGAGAGATGATAATGTTTTTTTTTCCTGTAAATCGTCTCTCCATTAAATTACCATTAGTATTATATATATTTGTTATTCTTATTATTGAAGTTCTTCTTTTCCTCCTAGGCGACTTTTCTCCTCTTCTAAAACCTATTTCTACTACTTCTTTTTTTTCTTTTCACCAGACTATCATCCTACTTTTTCCATGGGCTCTGACTGGAATTAGTGGAATGACCTTAGTAGTTGATAGATCCCTTAAACTTCAATTAACTAATTAGCTTTGTCTTCTTCCAAGAAGAAAAGAAAAGAAAAAGAAAAAAAAAGAAGATATTTTAAACTTAAATAAAATACATGTATAGCTAATCCAATTGGTTTGAAGAGACAGAATTTCAACTTCTTGTAAATTTCATCCAACTGTTTAAAGTACCTGTCAGTGTCAGTAGTACACATACCCCATGCTTCCATCTAAAATGAGACATGCCAATCTCCCTATCCCACGCCACAGAGAAACTCCCAATTGGAAGAGTCTCCCCATCTCTCTAACTCTAACATATATAATGTCCTACAATAACAGCTAGCTGGACCTCGGTTCATATCAATCATCATCATCAAGAGATTTTTGAGTCAGCTTCAACTTCAAGAGAGTTTAATGTGCGCCAACTTGGTGCCTGATATTAGGCACATATCTGTTATAAAAACTAAACTGTGGGAATTATGATTGGTGGGAATGAGACTAAAAAATTAAAGGCAAGCATGTCAGTGTCACTGCTAAGGCCAATGACCTCATGACCCTTTTTACCAGCATTTCTCTAGCTTGTCTCCCTTCCTATAAGTTGTATTGAGATAATTTGAAGTTTTCACTTATTCCCAAGCAATTCAAATTTCTCCTCTCTCTCTCTCTTTCAATTATTTAAATCTTTTTTTCTTTTTTGTCTTGTTTGTCTGACGAAGGGTTATACCCAAAACGTAATAGTTATTCTGTATTGTCTATTATTATTGTTGGGTATTTTTATAATTGTTAATAGATATATACTGTTCTATTATTACTTTCCATAACCCAACAGTGGCTTTACTTTAATCTTATTTATTATATTAACTAGCAGACTTGTTATCAAACATTCAGATCTAGAATCTAATAAAGCTTGCTAGGGTTGCAAATTATTGCAATATTTATGAGCAACTACAGTAGATTGATCAAGTTCTAGATTTAGCCTAGAATAGCACCAGTTTCTGTTATAAGGCCTACTTAGGATCAATTGGAATTGATGCTTTGACTTTGACCTCTGTCATTATCTTTCATTATTGATTACTTTTCTTTATAATACATTATTGAAATTGCTTTAAAAAGTCTTTCATTTTAGTTGCCTTCTTTTTTATATTGTTGATTTGAAAATGTTTTTTAAGGTATAGTAGTAGTATAAGTATAATATAAACAAACTGTAAAGGCTGCTCATGTAATATGATATCAGCAAGTTAATCTAGCAATCAATGGAAGTGGACTAGTAATAATCTATCTCTCTTTCTCTCTCTCCTTCCCTTCCTATACATGTATATATAAAATAAAGCCACTATTATATGACAAAAACTTCATGGAACTAGCCGGATGCAATATTGAATTCATACTATCCGTTTTAAGAAAATTGATGTTTTCTATCAAAATCCATATTTTTACACTACATTCAGGAAAGCCTTTATCCTATATCAATCATTTGCTTTGCATGATTACGAATTATAAATACAGAGCAGCCCACATATAACTTTAACAACGTGGTTGGAACCTCTGATATTATATTGCTATATATAACCGAAAGTCGGTGAATCTATAGATAAAATAAAGGGGGATCACTCAGAAAGACGAAGGCAAAACCATACAACTAAGTCAATTGTACTTGATGTTTGGGCCTAAAAAGGGACGTTTTTAAAGTTGGGAGCATTCTCATTGGCTGTGATAGCCTAGCCGCATTGAAATTATTAGTTGGCAAGCAAGGCTTTTCATTGGACTGCTATTTTTGAGTTGATGTTGCGACTGACCAAGTGGGAATGCCAGTATACGTGGGATCGTCAAATTTAATGTCACTATATTGGATATTTCATTACTTATGATAAATAATAAATAAGAACAATAAAGGGACTTAGATGTGACGTTGCTATAGGCAGGATGTCAGTATATCTGACCTTATAATGGGCTGCACTGTATCATTTTCATGAATCTAGAATTGAAGATCATCCAATATTAATCATTCTTTGTACCTGTTTTTGTTAAATTCGCCTAATAATTCCATACCAACGACAAATTTCTTGAGGGGCATCAAAGGATTGGCCGTCAAAATGTCCAGATCTGAAATCATTTTTTCTCTTTTCATGATGATATACAATCCTCTTCCTCCTTAATCAAGAAGTTGATATTAAATTAATATCATTGAATTGATTCCAGGAATTGATAGGAAAGTAAAGGATACAAATTTTTTTCTTGACATGATAAATGATACTGCAGCTAGTGAAACCAGCATACAAAATGGCATTACAGCTATTTTGAAGATACATGTTAGTGTAAGTAGAACTTACATGAACTTGATATCCTTAAAACATGACTTTGTCAATCCTACGTTTTAGTTTTAGTGTGAAATTATTTTAGTTATTGTGGAGTCTCACTCCATATAACAAATATAATTCCAAGTACTTAGGCCTTTGCATCAATTTTCACAGTTAAATTTTTAAAAAGTCATTTTATAAATAATCTTCTATTTTCATTTCTGGAATAATTGATATCTAATGTAATTAAATAATTTATAATATATGCGGTCAAAATCTCACCAGAATTGAGTTTATCATTAAAAAGTTATTCATATTCATAACAGTAATAATAATAGTTTCCTTTATTTTGGGATACCCTTTATTTTTAATGTAGGCCACAGTGGAAACCCGTTAAACAGAAAACGCTAAATCTGGAAAAAATGTTTAAAACTAAAAAGAAAATTGAAAGTGTTTATTTTTTTTCTATGTCAATGTCATTATCAGACTTGCGACAAACGAAAAACGTGTTGACTTGACTGGTCCTCCATGACCTATCAAAAACTTGATAAATTGATTCATTGAAAGATTTGCAATGCTTTTGGCTTTGCCATTCTGTTGTTGCCTTATGACAAGGCAACAGGCTACAACGTTTTCTGGCTCTGTGACACATGCGAAGCTGACACTCAGTGAAGCATCAACATGCAGGCTTAGACTAGAGTCAAATGATTCCATCTGCCTTTATATAGTTCAATGTAGATGGAACTATTGGAACCTTGACTCGTAAGCCAGCACATAGGCGATGTGTAGGCCTATGGTAAGGCCACTCAATTCAGACCATCTGCATTGCGCATTGTATAAAGATATGAGCTAGCACAGGAATTAGAAAGAAGACTATTTGTTGACAGTACATGATATCTAAAGAAAGCACACTGCATAGAGCTATTCCTTGGACTTTAAGGCAAGAGATCAATGATAGAAAAAATGAGCAAAACTGAAATCTGTTGGAATCACTAACTACAATACTAACTAAATTGCTGAAAGATGATTGGGAAAGTCATCAATGAATCAGGTTTTTTCCTGTCATGAAGAAAATGCAACATTCATCAAATATGAATTACTCGCCTTGTCCAACCAGAGACTTTCTTTGAATTGGTTTCAGTTTATACTGTACATCATAATAGGAGATCTACTACATGATGGGTTAAAAAGTGTGATTAAGGTAAAAAACATTTCAAAGCCCTGGAATTATTGTCCACACCTGCAAGAGACACTTTTATTAATGACTATATCTTCTATGGCTCAGGGTATCCCAGAAAAAATAATCTTACTTTGTAGTTGTAGGCCTACAGGGCAAGGGGAAAATCTGTACCGTGTCACCCTTAAAACTTAAGTGAAGTTTGTGAAAGACAACCGCTATTTCTACCTTTCTTTCTTTCTTTAGAAGGCGTTGGCTTCCATTGTTATTTATGATTTAACAGCAGTCTTCGTCATTTTTATCAAGCATTCTCTAATCTTTCATGAACTTAATAAGAAAATATCTCAAGATCACTTCTCGTGACAGAAAAGATTTATTTCAATAAATTTATCACTGTTTTATCTATGTTTTAGTGTACATTATCTACTTAATACTTAATAATATATTGTGATATTTAAACTTCATGTTCTTGCGTAAAAATCCAAGTTTCATGAACAGAGAAAGATACATTTATATGATACAAGACCTGTCTGTTGAACATTTTTTTTTAGATATATGATATATCATGTATTGTGGTAACATGTTTTAAACTTTTAGTCTGTGAGCCAAATTCTAGATACGTTCCTCTCATTTGCTGCAAACTTCTACTATTTCTACTTTAGTTTCCGAGGTTCTTACTGTAATATATATATATATAATTATAATCTCTGTATTGTTATTATTATTTTTTTGTAATAAATATTATATCTGGTTTTCAACATATTTCACAAATATAAAAAGAGAAAAACCCAAAACAAAATATCCCTCCAACAGCAAAGGATAAAAACAACAATATAAATAACTAACAACAGCAACAATAACCATAATACAAAAGCAATGTAAAATATTATAGCAATGTAATGATGATGCTTATGATGATATGTATGATAACAACAATTGTATTGTTATTATTGTTCTGACCAAGGAAAAGTGAAACTGTGCATTGGTGGTCTCTTTCAAGTTTATATTATATAATATTAAAGAGTTATTATTTACCACTACAAATTTGTTTCCTCCATTCTGCTGTGCTCTTATACACACATAGGCTACATGTACTTTTATTTTGGCAGGAAAATATTTTATTTTTGCATTTTGTAGTGTAGTAAAGGATAATTCCTATCTCCTGACAAAATTAAAACTTGAATTTCCTGACAGTTTTTGATTTTGAATAAATTTAAATATTGTTATTTCATAAACATGCCGCTTTCAGGAATACTCTGATAAAACACATATTTCAAAGATATTGCTCTGATAAAATGCCTATTTTCAGGAATATTATGATGAAACACATACTTCTTGACAGTTTCTGCATCACTGGGCTTAGCAATACTCCGATGAAACACATGTCTTATTCTTAATGGTCAAAATAAAATATATTAAATGTCACGAAAGGGATGACTAGAAAAGGAAAGAAAAGAGAAAAAGGGGAAGAGATAGGAGTGGTGGTAATGCAAGGTTAGGGATATGGATTGGGGAGGGTGCAGGGATTGCTTTGATTTTCATAGCAATGGATGATCAGTTCTGTTCGAATAAGCTAGACTTTGACTTTGATTGGTAACGGGGCGGAAACTGGATTTTTCAACCTAGATATATACAAACCTGGAACAGGACAAAATGTTTTCATTAAATACAATACTGTACTTAAAAGTTACTGTTTAACTTGAAATTTAAAATGTCTTGAATTTTTGCATGCAATCTTTTATCCCCCACAGCAGTAAAATTCTTTGATGTTTCGCAACTGCCCGGATATTTAAATATCATCTTTTTACGTTTCTATAGTAGTTGCTTACTTATGACAAATTTCAGAGGCATGTTAAGATTAATATTTAGTAGAGCTATAAAACAAGCATTTAAAAGTTGCTTGTAAATTTTATACGAATTATTACAAATTATCTTTGATGTCCTAAGAAAAGTGGATCTAGACGTTTATCAAGCATCTGATTAGTGATGGTGACTATTTAAATTTAATATTCATTGGTCTCAAATGTTTGTTTTTTAAATTGATTTTGAAGGTCAAAGACAGATGGCAGAAGTGTCTCAATCTGCAGGGTGACTACATATAATATATGTATATCTATAAAAAATAAATCTTCTGTCATCAAGGTCGGCTCCTGGCATTTCAGACCATGACTATGTCGTCACAGACATTCAGGCAAAACTGAAACATCAGAATCAAGGACGTGACACCTACTTTCAATACTCCAAGGCAAACCGGATAAAGATAAAGACTAAATTGAACGAGACAGCTAAACGGACGGCTGGGCAGTCGGTGGAAGAACTTTGGACTCACTTTCATATTGCTTTGATTGAATCAATACAAGAAAACATCCCACTAAAGACGCGAAAAAACAAAAGATCACCACCTTGGATAAATCAAAACATTCGACGACTTACCAGAAAAAAAGCGAAAA
>JASKDV010189960.1:0-11666 GCA_032466395.1 Aegires albopunctatus
TTAAAGCAAATATTCCCAATTTACTGGAATAACAATGAGTTTACCTAAACTAGGCATAACACCCCAGTATACACACCCAATTTGGAGATATTTCAATAAAGGGTTTTAGAATTATAGCATATTTTGTATGACCACCATTATTTTCCTGTTTTTATTTGCTTTCTTGATTTACTTAACTTTTCTGTTTTTCTTTCTTTACAGAATTGCCCGAGCCAAAGCTGGAGTATTGAGGGAAAAGAGAAACAGGTCTCTGATTAAAAAATCAAGATCCATACAAGATTTTTGATAGAAAATTAGGGAAGAGCGTTTTGTTGTGGAAATTTTTTGAGGGAAATAAAAAAAAGTATCTATGTACATTTTTGTAAAAATATTGAATCTTTTGTTAAAGTCTTGAGTTTTATCAGGACTCCAATGTGGGTTCGGGATTCTCAACTGTTAGGCTAGAATATACCTACTGTGATTACTCCTCGTTCATGTCGCAAGAGGCAACTAAGGGTCAAGTGGTCATCGCCCATTTGAGTACACTGCTCGACTTAGATAAGTGCATGTTTTGGGGCTTGACAGCCATTGTTAATTAGTTGTTGTTGTTTTTTTCGAGAGATGATGGGTTTGTTTTTTTTATCTCTGTAAATTATCTCTCCATTTAGTTACCTTGATGATTATTATTATTATTATTTTTATTATTTAGAAATCTATATTTTGTTTTATACTTATTATATGAAGTGCTTCTTTTCCTCCCTGTTTTTATCTCTTGTAAAACATTTTTCTTCTACTTCCGCTTTTGTGCTTTTAACTTGCCTATCATCTATCTGTTTCCATGGGTGTTGAGATGACTCCTGAGGTTGGTAGAATGCTGTAATTCCGAAAAAGCTAACAAAAATTTACTTTCAGAAAGAATGTTCGTATGCTTGCTCAAAGATAGCTTTTAGTGATGGACTTCAATTTTGTAGTCATTTGTCATATGTTGCGTCTGAAATGGTCTAGATTATCCTTGTGTGGGAGTTTGAATGGTAGTTTACTGATCATTGATGTTTCATTAACATTTAGTTTTCCTCATCACCATTTTTTTTCTCTCTCTCAATTCCTCCATCTTTTATGGAGTTGTCCCAAATTACATGCAATGGATTGCTGAACGTTTGAAACAATTAGATTTGGTACATTGTCAGCGCCTGAACATTTTAATTGCTCCTAACAGGCTGCATGTCTTGTCCTATCTGTTCTGTGTAGCTGTCAGTCAGGGGAAGTTGAAAGGTCATTGTAAAGCGCCTAGAGCTCAGGTTCCTCGGGTTGGGCGCTATATGAATGAGATGTTTAGTCTTTATCTTTAACTTTACTTCAAGCCGTAGAACTAATTTAAATTCAGAGTCAAAAAAAGCCCCAACAAATTCTCTCTCTGTTATGAGACAGCTCAGTCGATTTACTTGGCTTTTAGTTTTTATGGTTATGACATTAAATTTTCTTCAAAAGTCAAATATCGTTGAATTTTATTCGCATGCAAGATGCAGCTTTTTAAAAAAATGAATATCACCGCTGTTCATTATATTCTTCTTAATTACTTTGACTTCAAACTCGTCAATATTCGTGTGTGGGTAAAATTATCTTTGCGTTGTTTGTACCTTCTTGTGACATTCAAGAATTGTGTATGGGTTATTAGTAGTATCAACAATTTACTTACTACGTTTACAAAATATGAAAATAAAAACAAGTCAAGAATGAAATACATTATGTGTTCAATGATTTATTACGTACTTTCATTCAATTGGAGAGACAAAGAAGTGTCTGAAGTAAGTATGAAATTGAAAGAGAGAATATGAGACAGAAATTATTTTATCTATGAACTTTACAATTTTGCTTTAAGTTTAAGTAGTTTTAAGTCAAGATATCTGGTTTTGGTGTTGCTACCCTCGTTTGAGAATTTGATAATATTATTCATATGATGATTTTAAAAATATCTGACAAAGCACAGACCAAAGAATATTTTGAAACATGGTAAAAATTGATGTAATTCATCTCCTTAAAGAATATTTCTCACTGTGTTTGGAATGCACAAGTGTGTAAACAAGCTCCAGGTAGTTATCAAATAGATCGTCATCTCGCAACAAAAATAACAAATAATATATAATTTATTGTTTTATAAATCACAGCTCAGCATTGGCATTGATAACAATGAAACATGCTTATCAATATTCACCACACTAGGTACATTTAAAAATTGGGGGTTTTCAGCTTCTGAATTTGCAGTATGATACAAGATTTGTCTTATAGTCATATAATACATAACCATTCACGGTATGATATAATAGTTAATACTGGTTTTGAGGGTTTTTTATATTTATAGACATTTAGATTTTTTTTTTCTTTCTGTTTATTATTCATTTTGTTAGGTGGTAACCATTATTTGCGCTTTTTTAAATATGATATATATTATATTAAACTTTTTCCCTTGACATAAAAGCTGTATATTAAAATAAAACTTTTAATAGTAAATAGCTGGAGATTATAAAAAATGTAATGGTAGAACAAAATCAAAGTCAAGGTAAAGGAAATAAGTGTTCAAATGTACAATTGTATCATCACGAACAGTATGTAAGAGAGACTAAAAGTTAAAAAGCAAATTTTATTGTTACATTATACAAAATGATCTATGCATGTATGTACATTAACAAGCAGTTGAAAACATCTAAATTAAATACTTTTCTTTTCTGAAAAAAAAAGTTGCTGTCATTGTCACCGCCTAAAATGAAAAGCAAATGTTTTAACAGGTCAGAATCAACTTTGGAAAAACGTTTAAGAACAGAGGGGATTCTGTAAACAAGATTTATTTATGTTTACAGTCATTACAATTTTAAAATAAAGTATTTAGATTTAATAAGGGAAAGGAATAGGAGAGAAACATAAACAAAGCTAATAGATAAAAAAAATAGTAAGGTTGAAAAGAGAGAAGTATTGCAGGCACATAGATAGATGACAGAATAACAGTAATAATAGCACGCCATTGGTCATGACGGTATAAATATTACAAAAAAATTCCAAGAAAAACGGGATGAAAATGTACAATAATACTGTTAATACTAAAAGCTATTCAGCTTTCATGGTTGTGAATTAAAAGTCACAAAGCATGTTTATAATGCATTTTATATTTCCAATTTGCACAGAATGATATATTCCAAAGCAGCAAAGTAAATTACATTGATGATGGAGAGCAAAACATAGATGATGTCGACTGGCATCAAATTTTTATAATAAAAGTTACAAAACATAAAAATGATAAAATGAAATGAACGCTGAAAAAATACACTCTTCAGAATTCACTGTTTAAAATTGGATTGAAAATGTCCGTCATGATTACAATTTATGAAAGTTGAAATTTCGTCATATTTTTTGATAAAGTCAAATTGTTGTCGCGTTTAATACATTAAACAATACAATTTATACACGGTCTATCATATTTTAAAAAAGGACGGAGATCTATCCAATTAATACTGTTATGATGAAAGAAAAATTAAAAGTGCAAGAGACATACTTTGAGGTGGAAGGGTCTGTTTTGTAAGCTCCATCTCGATTTGAATGAAACGTGTTCTGCTGGCACATTAGTCATACAATAAATTGTATTGTTGTGAAGCAAAAAGTGTTAGAAAGACGATGATCTTCTTGTACTTTATAAACCATAAGAGACTAAATCCAATAGACTATGTTTAAACGGACACAATACGAGGTGCCATTGGGAAGGTTTTTCTCATGGCCAGACACTTTTCTCTGTCAATGAACAAGCTGTTGTTCTTGATGGAGAGATCCTGTTCCAATGCAGCCTTTGTGCGCAACAGCGCCTGGAGGGCGTTCTCAGCCTCTCGGAGCTTATGCTGAAGACTGTCGACAGTATAAGTGATTTCTCCAACTTCTTCCACAAGCCTGGTGATAGTTAAGGAAATTATATACTTTAATGTAAGTTTTGTGATAGGGTTTTTGTTGACAATTTGAGTATTGATTACCTTCAGTACCTTGTAAATTATTGATTTTGAAACTTCATTTTATTTAAAAAATGAAATTAAGAAAACAAAATTTATTGTTTAGATAAAAGCAAAGTACTTAAGTACATGTACCAGTATTTCCTTGAGAAGACTCCAGCATAATTGAGCTTCTCAAGGATTAACTTTTTCTAGCATTGTATAATGTCTGTGATTAACAAAAAGCTTTACCTGTGTTGTACGGGGTCTCTGCAAAGTTCAACATTTGGCCGCCTGAGACGAGTGTCAAGGCGAGTTTGGGCCACCTGCATTGGGGCTTCCTTGTCTTGGATGGCCTTCTTGAGGAGCTCGATGTTCTTCTCCATGTCGTAGACCTCTTGCAGGACCTGGATGATGAAGAGAAGAAATAGTGCAATACGTGTACGTACTTATTGCAGAAATAGCAAGAAAAACCTTATTAAATCTCAATCCATTGGGAAATTTGCCATTGTTTGACGTACAGGAACTAGAGTTGGGTTGTATCTGAACATTAAGTAACCCTTGGGTTATGGATTCTCATTCATTTTTTATTAACAACGAATACAGACATACTCTTAAATCTACTTCATCTATGACCTTAATGGTTGAATAAATGAGACATCAGTTTTTAGTTTGCAATGTTGCTCCTTGATCCATGAGGCCTTAGAAACTGCCGCTATGTTTAATAAAAAAATATGTTTTAACCATTTGTGACAAAATACAAGTTGATTACAAGCATCATCATAAGGATCCTCTCTATGGAAACTCGTCAGTCTGGTGATCTGTTCTTTCGTTCGTTATTCGTTCCCATTGCATTGCTTGTTTGAATCATGTGGACATTTCAATATCACCAAATTTTCAAGATTAGTATCCTGGATAAATGATGCGTCTGGTCACAAAACACGACCAGAGATTTTATTTAAACGCAGTCTGCACTATAATTAAATTCTCACCTTGGACAGATGTGTCTGGATCTTGTTCCTAGCATCAGTTGTCTCTTGAGACCTATGGTTGAGAGCAACGTTGACAGTATTCCATGTCTGCCACATTTCATTGTTACACTGGTTGATGACGGATTCAATTTCATTCCTCATGTTCTTTGATGCAGCACGCTCGGATTGTGATCGCTGAATGTTGTTGTTGCTGAACTTGGCCCAGGTCTCAGGGACTGACAGGCTGAGAAAGCAAGGTTAAGAGACAGATGATCCATATTGTTTGTGGGAATATCGATACCCACCATGAGTTATTTTAATCAATTTTTACTACAGGAAGACTTCTTTATCGTAAAAACCATTATGCCAGCAGGAAGCGCTTACGTGACTCTGGCCAAACAGAAGATTGTAACTTTTTCAAATTTCCTAATTGTTGTCACAACATGAAAGGTTTTCCTTTTCTTGATTTCATCATTTTTGACAGTTTTCAGTACCCATTGAGCAAAAAATAAATTGCAATTTTGTGTACTACAACTCTATTGTAAATATATTGAGCATTTAAACAATTTTAATTCCACATGCACATTCTACTTTCATGTAAGTTGAGGCCTAATGCTTTCAATGAGGAATAAAGGATTAATGATGATAAAAGTAAATTTGAATAAATGACGTACGTGTTGTCAATGCGGTGAGCTCCATCGTGATAGGCAAGTCCACGACTGGCATTGCGAAGACCATGGCAGGTTGTGTCCAAATTCTCTGCAATGAATTTATCACTGGAGTCTCTTTCCAGTTCGTGTTGAGCTGCTCTGTTCAATCTGTGATTTAAATGGAATGAAAATTCAATCAAAGCTTCAAAGCAAATTTACTCAAAACATTTTCACAAGGCAAAGTCTATTTACTAGGAAACTACAAAACCACTTTGATTTTTTTTTTTATAAGGTTTCAAATACATTTATCTCAATACAAAGGTAGGCAAAATTTAATGTTTAGATATGGGCTAGAAAACTATATTTATTCCTAAGACAACCTGCTTGTTTTTTATCATTATTAAGTAATTTTTCTTGTGTTTATCATTTTCTTCTGTTTCCAAAAATCCACATTCTCACTCGTGCAATGCTAATGTGTCTATGTATATGGCATGGAATAAAAACGAGATGTTGTGCTTTAAAATTTGCATAAAAGCGGTCTATGGGGGAAAAACAATTACAGATAAAAACAGAAGAGGAGCTAAGATTCAAGAAGCTGAATTAAGACGCTTGACTATATGATATACATTGTATTTACCCAAGCTGAATTAAGACGCTTGACTATATGATATACATTGTATTTACCCAAGCTGAATTAAGACGCTTGACTATACGATATACATTGTATTTACCCAAGCTGAACGTTGGCTCTATCAACAGTGTTCCTCATTTTCTCTTGGCATCTCTTGATGATGTCAACCTCCTGCATGTGAAAGATTTGCCAAAAAGTTTGTATCAACTCATTGCTACATTTCATTGATTTATGAGCAGTGGTGACTTTGAAGAGATATCACAGAACAACATATAAGAATGATAAATAAAACAACAAGTATACTCGATTTTGTCAATTTTTGACAGTAGCAATGACTTTTTCCTTTCTATTTTCATATAATTTGGTATGAATTATTCAAATTTGTAATAATTAACATCATAATTGAAGATTTTTTGGTTTGTTTATTTTTATTTAAATTCAACGATATTTTTTATTTACTGTTGTTTCAATTTTCAAAGACGTATTGATATTTTATTGAATTAGATGTACGGTCTAAATTCATGAAAATATATAATACATTACACATTAGCTAAAATTAATATCCATTGTTCGCTACAAACTAAAATAATCCTTGAGAATTGAACACAATATCTCACCCTAATAAGTTCCCGTTCAGGGCAATCATGGACCAAGTCAATGGATTGACGTTTCTCGCGGTGGTAAAGACATTCCTGTGCAATATGCAATGGGTTTTCTGTCTCTGCAAGACATTTCTCCAAGATTCTCTTGGCCTAAAGTAAAGTGGATTATTATAGTTACTTATTCATATTAAGATATTATTCTAAATAATTTAAAACTGAGGTCGTAGATTAAATATGAAAATGATCATGTAAGTCCTTTAACAATTCAACCTTCTGCATAATTTCAGTCATTATAAATCCACATATTGTTTTGATGCTATTGATTAGACTGTGAGGTATTTTTGCTTCAATGACTTGGGATATCAAAATGTTAGGGTGTCTACCATTTAATTCATTTTAAATGTAGATGAGACACCACATAAGCGACAATGTTTTTAACTTTATAAAACAATAATTCCTTTTTTAAATTCAAATGTAAAAAGTGAGGAAGTAAATTATTTGAAAATTCATTTATAGGGAATAGGATAATGTTATTGCTTTTAACTTTTAATATTATCATTGGATATGATTAAAAAAATTATCAAAGAAAAAAAGGAAAATAAATCGCATTACCTCATTCAACTGATTTGTCTCAGTGATCATGTTGTCAGTCTCATGATTGACCTCAGTCTTCCAGAAGTTAATGTCTCCAATGCGTTCTCCTAAACGCTTACCAACATCACTCTGGGTGCGCTTGGTCTTATCGTCAGTTTCCCTGTAAATATATTAAAGCAACAATGATATATCTGACTGGTCGGGGAAGCGAATACCTCAGTGAGTAAGGTGCTTGCCTGCCAAACCAAAGGTATCTGGTTGAAGCCTGTGCAGACTTGAATTTGAAATCCAAACTGTTTGCGTTCCCTTCTGCTCCTAAACTTAAGTTGCTAGAATAGAATGAGTGCCAGGTCCTAACATAAACGGGCCAGGATATGATGTATATGAAAATAAGAAATATAAATAAAATTCCACTTATTCATCCCAAAAGGTATTTTGGTATTCACCGTCACCGAGCGTCAGCCGTAAGAACAGTGTCGCAAACATAGGCAATTCGTGTAAATAACCTTGCCCAAAGGTTAAACACAGTGTCTCCAATGAGATTCGAACCTGCGACCTTTCGCATGCGAGTCCAACGGCTTACCATTCTGCCACCATGCCATATAGAGCTATGCATGTAAAAGAACCTTTGACTGTTTAAAAAGGCAGCTTTCGAAAGTTCCGAGATCACTAAAGTAGCGGAAATGAGTAAATTCAATATGACAATGACATTTGACTGATCAGCAGAGCAAAAAATGGTAACTACCACGCAACAATGTATGCCTATAAAATTTGAACTTTTCTCCATCGCATAGCAATGAGCATTGAAACTTTACTCTTCTTTCAATATACCTGATAAATATGACTGGCTACATTAAAAAAGTGGATCAATTGACTTATATGAAATAAGCAAATTATTCTCCTTGCAGATTCAACAATGAATGTATTTTTTTATGCATACCTGCACAAGCGAACGGTATCCATGCGGAGTCTCTCAGCTCCACTGCGAACGCGATCGGAGGCAAGGTAGTTACCCTGGTTAGAAGCTGACCAGTCGTTGGGGGTGAAGCGAGTATAGAGGGCGTTACGAGCAGCAGCAAACACTGGGGGTACTTTCAAGGCATCCAACTCAGTCAGTGCAGTCCTTTGAGACATAGGGTCGGGCATGCTGCGAGTCACAGCAGAGGATGGGTTGACCTGCAAATTAAGTAGATCCATAATTCCTTATTTCATTTTTCAATAATGAAAGAAAAAAATAAGAAAAAAAGAAGAAAACTTCATTCCAACCAGTTATTGTACTTTTGGATAGTTTCTATAAAGGACCACCAGAGTATACCAGACATCAGATGCAGTGCAGCACATCAAGGTGGAGAAATAAGAGTGAATTATCTTGCCAAAGGAGGAAAACTAAATACGTATATCATGGACCTGGGGGTCAGGAACACTTGAGGTTGGGATTTTAGAATGAAAAGTTCCACAAAGGGCTTTAATTATTGTGGCATCATGGTCTAGTGTAGACATTTGGGTTGGTGATTGAGAGGCCCCAAGTTCGAATCCTGGTTGGGCGCGATGTTGAGTTCTTGGGAAAGACTCTTTACATGCATTTCCTCACCGTACCCAGGTGTAAAATGGGTACCTGGCTATAGGTAGAGGAAGATCTTGTCAGTATGTTAGGGTGAAGCACCTTTCATCGGGACGCACCTCTGTATGCCCCCTGGGGCTTTGAGAAGGATTGCAATGGCCTGCCAGGGAAACTCTGTAAAGCGCATTGAGCACATATAGTGGGAACGTACTATATAAGAAAGCTCTTTACTCTTTACTTTATACATTATAAGCGCGTTAATGAATTGTGCGCGATATGGAACACTGTTTTTTTTTATTGTGGTTATTCACACAATTGTGCGCATAACTGGTATGGTTATTCGCACAATAAGCGTTAGAAAAATGGCAGCCATTCAATGTGGCTTGTGCGAATAATTGGTATGTTTATTCACGCAATAAGAAAAATGGCCACGTCAGCGCAGCAAATTAATTTTTTTCCTTTATCTAAAATTTGACCAATGTTCTCAATTAAAAAACAAAAAAAACCCTCCCCACAAACACAATACCAGTAAAGTAAAGTACCACATACTAATATTCAGGTAGGCCTAATGTAATTGATTTCGCAATTGTGCGAATAACCCAGGTAGTCATCTGAACAATTGTGCGAATAACCACAGCCTATCTTTATATGGACTTGCCTTAGCAGACTGGTAGTAGGTGCTTGGTCTCCATGGGAGGGTGGTCAGGGATCTCCTCATTGGGGATGGAGCAGGAAAGGTGTCAAATGTCTTATAGCTGTTTTGCATGGTGCCAATGGTGGGAAGCTGGGTGTGCGACGTCATTGGGCGGGGGCCTGTTAGGTAGGTAGCAGTCTGCGTTTGACCCAGGTACTCCATTTTGGCTGTATTGATGTTGTTGAGTCAGTCACCTATTGTTTACAACGAGAAGACACGCACAAAACATAAATAAATAATACATATGTAATAAACGTGTTAATTAACCAATTAATCACGTGTACATGTACTGTAAAAGGTTTAGAATGAAATGACTGCAATAGTAGGGGTTGTAGTCTTAGAATGTTAAAAGCACACGACACAGTATTTGGAGTTCTGGTGATAATAGTATTTATTCTCTTACTTTCCATATTTTGTTAAGCTCAATAACATAAACACCTGAGTTGCTTGACATACAGGAAAGCTCTTGATTGGCTTTTAAAGATTCTCATGAAAATTGTAGTTGAGTTTAATCGAGACCAATAGAGACAGAGTGAGGCAAAGGAAGATTGTGAAAATAATTTTTGGGGGGGCCATAAAAACAAAAACAAACCCAAATCAACGCAAATAAATGAATAACAATAAACAAAGCCAGAAACAAACAAACAAACAATAACAAACAGCAAAAACAATTAACAAACCGAACATCGTATCAAAGGATTAAACTATGGAAAAAAAACTTTGAGGTGATTTTAATGATTCAAAACATTGTGAAATCCACGCCCATGAGCCAAGCATAAGTCTAGTACATTATGTATTAATAATTGCGAATTCATCTTTGACATAAACAGCAACGAGTGGTGAACAACAAAAAACAAACAAACCCAAAAAGCAACAACAAACAAACGAAAAAACCCAAACAAAAAAACCCAAAAGAAAACAAAAACAAAAACAAAAAGCAACCATCTCAAATAAATTGTCTAGATACGTTAATCGATAGACTTCTGACGTTTGCGATTATCGGTCAACAATCGTCTGGTCATTTGACAGTCATGACCTTTTGACCCCTTTATCAAGACGTCTTTGGTCGTTGATAGAGTGTCCTCCCCCCTACTTTCCTGATTTTTTACAATGTAAGCCATTCGCCCCCCCCAAAAAAAAAACCCCAACAAAAACAAAAACAAACCAAAAATGGAAAAATAAATCTTCTCAGACATATGAAAAAATCAGCGATTGAGTCAGTACAAAAAATAAGAAGAAACTAACAAAAATTATTTTGTAAAAATGAAGCAACAAAATGTGTGGTGCCCAGAAAACCTTATTAACAAACGTCCCCAACCATCATTTTTTAAGTGAGTACCCAGTTTCTCCCTGCTCAATTTTGACAACAATGCACTTTATTTCATGAGATTATCTGAATAAGAACCAGAGATATGCCATTTCAAAGAGTGAAGAAGAAAAAAATGGAGAAAAAAGCCTTTCAAGTATGCAAATTCAATGATAAATCATTGATTAAATATTAAAATGATTTTTTAAACATTAAAAACGGGTGGAAAAGAGAAAAGAGAGAGAAGCCTTTGAAAGGGCTTTTACTTTCAATTAAGTAAATATATTTTCTAATTGCATTAATATTAATACGTTTTTAGGATAATGTTCAGTGCCACTGACTGAGCACCTCTTGGTGGAATTTGGCGCTATATAAATTTTTATTTATCTATTTAAAGACCAAAATATTTGATTTAATCAAGAACTCAAAAGATCAAAAATTTGCCAATTTTGACTTTGAAGCCTGATACCTTAAAAGGAACTCGGATTGAGTTTTCCTGGGCCACCACACAAAGATGAACTGAAGACATAAGAGCTTTCATCAACAAATGATTAAACTCAGCAAAGAGAGATTGAGTGTGAAAAAGATTATATACAGATGTACTGTTCTAATTTTGGAATTTCAAAATTCCAAAAGCCAATACATGTAGTTATAAACACTGTCCCGGTTGGGGGGGGGGGGGGGGGGGGGGGGGGGGGGGGGGGGGGGGGGGG
>JASKDV010189982.1:0-11661 GCA_032466395.1 Aegires albopunctatus
GGGACTGGGGACTGTTATTTGGGATTTCTTTTCAATTTTGTTATGAGTATTTATATGATCAATAAACTAATTAGATAAGAAGAAAAAAAAAGAGGATTCTCCTATAATTTGCGTTGCCTTTCAGATTTGCAAGATTGAGAAATTACAACGTTCTATATTTGTGTGGCACTGATGAGTATGGTACAGCTACAGAGACCAAAGCCATGGAGGAAAACTTAACTCCTCAACAAATATGTGACAAATACAACAAACTGCATGTTGAGATTTATAAATGGTTCAATATTGATTTTGACATGTTTGGACGTACTACAACTCAACAACAAACAGAGTAGGTGGAAATTCACTCCTTTATATATTATTATTACCATTAAATTTGAATTAAAGTTCTCTTATATTGCAAGAAAGGTTTTTATGCTTAAAGTGGAACCATTTCTTTGAAAAATTATGTAATTCTCAAACTCATACCATGAAACAAATGAACTGAATATATTTCAAGAGAATTTTTGTATGTTAATGAAGGATGATCATCTTCTTAAGAAAAGCAGAAGACCCCCACATTTATTGTTGATATGAAACATCTCTAAGCTTAGTCATCATATTCAATGGAAAATGGAATTTGTTTTACAAAGTAAGCAAAGCATGGGTAGATGCAACTGACTGTTTTTAGCCTTATAAATCACTTTAAGGCCATTTATGTGAGCCATGTAATATTTTGTAAAATCCTTCTGGAAAAGTTAAATATAGATCTTCTCTAACAGGATTTATAAAATGTTGTTGAATCTTAGTGCAATATTTATAATTAGATATTGACTTATTAATTTTTCATTTAAAGAATTGCTCAAGATATATTTTGGAAGCTGTACAATGGGGGTTACATTGTGAAAGACAGTGTTGATCAACTCAAATGCACAAAGTGTGACAAGTAAGAAAGTTTCATTTGTTGAAAATTATTCTCATTGTTTATTTCGTTTGAGTACTTATTATATTAATAGCAGCAAAAGCCTTTAGATAGTGGTACATGTACTCATATGTATGGCATTGTTGTCAAACAATAATTATGCTAAACAAATATTATAAAGTCAAAACATTTTGATTGACTATAAAATATTGAAAATATGAAGTTATTTAGACATGTCAAATGCTAAAATGTTGGAAAGTCAATATAATGTCTTTATACACCATCAATTTTTCTTCCTTCATCATCTCTTTTCGTGATGTATTTGAATTTTTATTTTGTTCCTTTCCATGTTGAATTATAATTTGCAGCATAAGTGTCCTAGTCTTAGATTAACTCACTCGGCCCTGATCTCGAAATGTATCGAGATAGCGAATCCTGCGTCGAACCCTGGTCCCGATCATAGTCGAGATCGAATTTCAAGAATGTTTAATTGTAAGAGCAGTATCCGGCAGTTCACAAACTGGTTTCGGTTACTTTTGTTAGCTACTCAGCTTGCCTTAGATATCTGTAAATTGCTGATTCGTCATAAATTTAGTTATGAATAAACCCGGTTTTTATGGGGAACTTGGCTGACAGGAGAATCCATTTTCCAAAATGGCTGCACTCAGACGAAAAAGTTCACTCAAGACAGTGACATTGAGCCTGATACATTTTAATCGGATGACGGAGATCATTTGTACTTGATTTTCTATGTTTACTATTATTATCAAGTTTTTTTTATTGTGAACATTGTACATTGTGACGTTGTGAGATGAACAGTAGATAGATCTAGATCTAGATCTAGTAGGCCTAACCAGTTGACGAGGCCTAACTGTCTGTGGCCAATGGTCAGACTAGACTCGTTGGGGAGATCTAGATCTAGATAGCTAGGTCTAAACATTCACAACTGCTTCCAGGACTTCCACACCAAAAAGGATTAGATCTACCTTTAGTTTTGTAGTTTTGTGAGTGCCCCCTATGCAAATATATGGGTTTTTATCCCATTGATTATCAATGATTTTTTTTTTTTCATCTTCTTTCGCATTTTGGGACAATTAGTAATTAGGTCTATCTCATTTTATCTCTTTATTTTCAACACAAAAATGATTGCAAGCAATTGTCAAACATAATAAATGTATAAACAAACATAAAAAGGTGAATATAATGTTATAGTTATTCATTGTATTTCCATTTTCAAGCTGATATTGATATGTATGCCCTGTTTGGGTTTTGGGTGCTCTAGCAAAAAGTCAAAAAGTAGGGTGATTTGAGAGAAAGAGTATTTGACATAGAAAGTTATAATTTGTTTATTTAGAAAGATCCAAACATGTTAAATTACTATAGCAATTTTGAACTAGTTATCATTAATACTTTACTTTTCATGAATTTTTGAAATCTCTTAAAAATGGCCAGGATGTGGGGGACGGCCCAAGGAAAATGACCAGGGCTGAGTGAGTTAACTTAATCTCAAAAATTCTTTTAAAGGTTTCTTGCTGATCGTTTTGTTGAGGGTACTTGTCCCCTTTGTGGTTTTGATGATGCACGGGGAGATCAGTGTGATGGTTGTGGTAAACTCATCAATGCTGTTGAGTTAAAAAATCCACAATGTAAGATATGCAGGAGCTCTCCTATATTGAAGACTTCTGATCATTTATTTGTTGATTTGCCAAAGGTAAGGAATATTTTTGATAAAGGTTATTTCAGACATGATACTTGACACATACATTGTTCCTTGAATTGCATTTTTCATCATCTTTTCAAGAGTAATTAAATCAAGGGCAAAGTGAAAAAAATTGTTTTTTATAAATGAGGAAGCTCTATGATATAATAATCTATGGTGTAATTTTATATGATTTAATAGTGGGATTAAAAACTTTTCATTTTTTGTAAATATCATGCTGCTTAGAAATGTTGTGGTTGCAGTGGTGTTATTTCTCGGATGAAAAAGTCTGAGACCAGTTTTATATCACTAGTTGTCACACTCAGTATAAATTCATGCAATTTAATGATTTTTAATATTTATCAGCTAGAGCCCGAGTTAAAGAAACACTACAGCAAAGTGTTTGAGTCTGGCACATGGACCAATAATGCCCACGTCATCACAACTTCTTGGATAAGAGATGGATTGAAAGCTCGGTGTATTAGTCGAGACTTGAAGTGGGGAACACCGGTGCCTCTAGAGGGATATACAGATAAGGTATTTAATAACCCTTAGAGTGGGTTTTTTGTTGGGTTTTATTTTTTTATTGGAATGGTGGGTATGGAAGGAAGTGAAAGGGTATCATATATAACACTTGGAAAAGGGAACTGAATTATGTAATTCCAAAGGATATTTTTATTTTCTTATTCTTTTTCTTTTCTTTCCTCTCTATTCACTTAAGTTTTGAAAATGAATAATTATAGTCTCCAATTGATTTTATCTAAACTCGTGATAATTGTCTTGGTTTTTCTCACCTTGGTGATGGGAAAATTTAAGAAATATGAGTTGGAAAACAAACTCCTGTACTTCTTGTTCTCTTTTTCTTATACAGGTTTTCTATGTGTGGTTCGATGCTCCAATTGGTTATATTAGCATCACTGCAAATTACACAGACAAATGGGAACAATGGTGGAAGAATAATTCAAAAGTAAACAGAAAATTTTATATTGTATTTTGAATGAAAGATGGCTTAAAGAATAAAAACTCTTGTGCTTTGCATTGAACATTATATATTATTGATATTAAACTGCTTTAAATACAAAATAAATTTATGCATTAATTCAAGTTGAAAATTTGATCTTATGTATACTTTTAGGTTTGTCAAAATATGACAGACTTTAATTTGTCTGGTAATACTGTAGCCTACAATCATTTTGAATATGCTAATGATTATCCAGAAATGAGTAATGATATTTGATCACTTCGATACATTTTCACCATCCATGCAGGTGGAGATGTACAATTTTCTGGGCAAAGACAATGTTCCGTTCCACAGTGTTATCTTTCCAGCATGTCAGATTGGTGCTAATGATAACTACACTCTTGTCAAACACATGATAGCAACTGGTAATATTTCTGTTGACTTTAATTGTTTAGGATGAGTTTTATTATTTATTTATTTTTTTGAGTATTGTTTGTTCCAAACATGTTTTTATAGACACATTTTCATACAATGTTTTAAAACCAATATCTAGTTTTCAAGGTATCTCACAAAAATAACAGGCACATTGTTAAAAAAAATTAAAACATCCAAAACAAAAATACAATTAAATGAACCTTTTTTTTTTTTTTAAAGGCATTGATTGTCATTTTATTTCTTGAAATTTTTCCTGCATATTATGACAATTCTTAAAATAGATCTTGTCTTACATTTAATATGGCAAAGAGAAGCATTGCTAATAACTATTCATATGATCATGGTAGCACAATACATAACATTAAACAGTTGGAGTGGACACCTTTAAAGGAACAAAGAGCTAGAAATAAAGTTGTAATATTCTTTAAAGCAATTAACGATCAAATAGATATCCCCATAAATGAACTAAACAAAAGTAATAGGAGAACTAGGAACCCAGATAGTCAGACATTTAACATCCCTGTCTCTACAAATGATTGCCATAGACATTCTTTCTTCATTAGCACTGCTAAATTGTGGAATAAATTAAATACTAGAAGTAGCGAAAGTTTAGATAATCTTAAATATAAGCTACAATATGAAATACTTAAATATTCATATAGGCTTAGTTTGTTTGTTTTGGGGTTGTTGTTTTTTCTGCCTATTGACAGTAATACTCAACCTAGTTGAGTTGTGTCAGTTTATTTGAAGAAGAAGATATGACTCTGAGATAAGCATGGTTTAGTGTGTTTAATAACAAACCAAACTAACAAACAAGTTGCAATAACAGGATATTTTGTAAAATCCATCTACAAGTGTGTGCATTGCTTCTGGATTTGCCTCTTCTAGCAGCATTATTCTTGTCAAAACAAAAATTGAGGATATTGGCAGGCATCATTGAATTCTATTAATATTATACCATATGTTATGGGTCAGCATAATTTTGAGTAGAGGTAAAAGGCCGTAAATCAAATTAATTGTATTTATATCCTCAATTCTTTCAGAATACCTGAATTACGAAGATACTAAGTTCTCAAAGAGCCGTGGATCTGGTGTTTTTGGAGATCAAGCTAAGCAAACTGGCATTCCAGCAGATATCTACCGCTTTTACTTACTCTTCGTCAGACCTGAATCACAGGTAGGACTTCTGTATTAGTTCAGTGCATTTTGGAATAGGTCTTGAAATCATTATCCTGGTAGATAGATCCCCAGTGTAAATGTACCTGATACATTCAGGTTTGTGCTTTAAAATATTTAGTTTTTGAAAAAGCTCCCTGTCATCTTCACTTTGCATCTGTGCTCTATGTTTTGTCGCTTAAATGTCTCTTTATAATTTTGAGAAAGAAAAAAAGAAGAATTTTTGTCTTAATGCTAGATTTGTTTAGAGGGTTTTCTTTTTTTTTTTAGTAAATAAGGTTTTTCTTGCATCAAAATTTCTTCCTTTAGTTGTTTGTCAGTATCAATCCTCAATTATCAGTGATATTTTGTTGATCATGTATGTTCATTGTTTTAAAATGGAAAAGATATTAACGATGAAAAGATGCTTTACTGTACTTATCAGTTACAAATTTATTTTGAAAGTGATGATGTTGACAAATTTTTAGTTTATTAATCACGCCTTCAAAATATATCATAACTTTACAGGATTCTGTATTCAGCTGGGATGACTTTTTGTTGAAGAATAACAGTGAACTGTTGAATAATCTTGGTAATTTCATCAATAGGTAAATATATCCTTAACAATTGTTACTTTGAATTGCTTATTTCTATTTTTCCAAAAATCTATTGCACTGAAAGTAAACCAGTTGAGTATAGGCAAAATGAATATATAAGTTAAGGTGACTTTGGATAGGATAGTAAGATTTATCATTATACAGTCTGCCCTCTCTAATCCGAACACCTCAGTTCTCGGCAATTTCATTGGATTACAGAATTTTCTGGATTAGAGAATAATTGCATAATCATACGAGAGAGGGCCTGATAACAAATAGTTATTTAAATCGGGTTCATTTGAAGTGGCACTGGCTACAATATACTATACGTAAGAGGGAAAGGAGAGAGAGAAGCAGTCATCAAAGCTAACGTTACATTGCTGTACTCGAAGTCTTTCTTAACTGTTGTTATACCACTGATTGTTGATCTACCCATTTCAAGGGCAAACGTCTCTTTTACAAAATGTTGTAGCTCCGCTATTGTCATCTTTGGGTTATCATCTTTTTTTATTCACCAACTTGCGCTTCATCTGAAGGGTTATCTCTATTCTTCTTCACTTTGGCGACGACTTGTTTAGACTTGGACCTAGGGCTAGTTAGTGATGAGAAGGTCTATGAGCTACGACTATATATCCAAGCTTTAGATCAATTAAAACAAGCAATTGTTATCATACCCGCTTATCAATGATCAAACAGACAATATGATTGGTCAAAACGAACACCTACGATATTTCATCAAACGAGAGGGGGCTAAGTCATATCGAGTGATGATTGACAACTTACGTCAGCTGATCATTCACAAGTTTACATAATCACCCACCACAAGTCAAGTGAATGTCACGAAGATAATAGGCCTGTCTGGGATCAGTTATCGCCTACATGTAGATGTGAGAACAGTTCGTCTGGTTCCCCTCTTGATTCTTGATAAGCCTGGTGCAAAACCACATGTCATAGTGTCCCTGTCGCAAAAGGTGCAAAAAGTGATACAGTATGTTTGTGTTTAGAAATGACCAGACAAATGAAAACCAGACATCAATTAAGATACCTGTAAGTTCGTCGGTTGCTGTTGATGTGGAGATAATGTTCGGATTAGAGAGGTAAAAGTAGCAATTCTTCCCCAAAAAGGGGGGTTCGGATTCGGAAGTCGAATTTCCGGTTTAGCATACAAAGAAATAATAAGAACAAAATCCGTTCCCAGAAAATTGTTTGGATAACGGAGGGATTCGGATTACAGAGGTCCGGATTAGGGAGGGCAGACTGTATTTAGGGTAAGAGCTGTCACAAACAGAATTTCTCATCAGAATATTTTCAAGATAATATATCTCTTTATTTTATTTTAAATTTTGAATGATATTTTTGATATTTATACATAGAATTTATTAGCAAATTTTGAAGCAACATTTATTTAGACGGGTCATAAAATTACATTTTCCTGTCAAATGTGACCAAAGACATTTGGTTCGATGTGTAGATAATAATTTGTAGGATCTAAATTATAAGAATTGACAACAGTTTAAAACTCTCATCTATCTGGATAGAAATATAGTTTTGTAATTTGACTCAACTAAAGTCATCACTTAAAACATTAAATAATTACCTGGTAGTGAGGATTAACATTTTTTCAATATTCTCTCTATTTTTTCATTCTTTGTTAGAGGTCTCATGTTCTTGAGCAACAACTTTGGAGGTGAAATTCAAAGCGTGGAGGAGACCAAAGAAAATTTCCAACTGATGGCTCTTGTGACAAGAGAATTGAAATCTTACATTTCTAACTTGGAGATTTGCAAGTTAGTAAGCTTACAGTACAGAGCATTGAGTTTTATTCATCATGAAAATGTTCTGCATATTTTAAGCCCATATATGGCTTGGCTTGAGCGCTGCAACAAGACTGTTATGATAATAATAATGATGATGATGATGATGATGATGATGACAATCAATATTCAGACCTTATATTTTTGGTCAATTTGTTAAGATTTAGTAGAATAAGGTTGTATAATTTCATATAAACAACAGGACCCAAATCAAATGGCATTATTTTGTATAATGTAAAGAATGACATAACCTCTTTTGAATGGTCTCTTGTGTTTAAGTAAAAGTAATGCTTTTTTGAGTCATTATGTTTCATGGAGTCAGAGCTTACCCCAGTTTCATAAGCATGGAATGGAATATGTGATGCTAAATTGCATTGTTGATAAGTAAGTTTGTCACAGGTGTCAACCCCCCGCTCTTATAGCCTGTCCCCCTTACACCTAAGTATGGTAAAAATGGAATATTAGCAATGACAGCATGGAAATCAAGAAATTTTGCTCACAGTGAAATTTGCTTGAACCATGTCACCTCACCATCTGGTGTTGGTTAATGAATAATGCTTAAGTTTTTCATGTTTGAATGTGTTAACTTCCATGCCACTGATGCCCCAGCTTGTGTCTATGAGCAATGAATACTTATAAAAAGGCAAGAAATAAATGATTTAGAATTGCTGATTGAACACAAGAGGTTTTATTGAAATGCTATTAGAATACAGTGCTTACATTTGTAAATTTACCCCTGTAGGTAATAAATTCTATTTATTGTTTGCAGAATACGGGATGGAATCCGTAATATCCTCTCCATCTCTCGGTTGGGAAACCAATATATGCAAATGAATAAGCCATGGGTGCTATGTAAAGGATCTGCCGAAGAAAAGTAAGATTTTTGCACTCTTAAAAAAAGTTAAAATTTGTTCTTTGTTTTTGCCTATAAATTTCAAGACTCTACATGACTGTTATAGTTTATTTATTATTAGGATTTCTATTTTTAAGGAGAAATCTTGTTTTATCCATATAATGTTGATTCCAGATGACTTTTTGTCAATAATGGTAAAAAATCACAACTTCATGAAAGTAAAGATAACTTATATATTATATCTGTTGTTATTTATTTTGTTTCAGTGAATTGTCAGAAGACTTCGATGAGTGTAATTTAAACCTTTATTTTCAAAATATAATTCCCATTCCAGGAAGAAAGCGGGTTCAGTGGTCAGCCTTTGCGCCAATATTTCCTGCCTTTTGTCTATCCTCCTACAACCCTACATGCCAGAAACAAGTAAAACCATCCAGACTCAGCTAAATGCTCCTGCATCTGTCGATGTGATTTCTGACAAATTTGTTTTTCAACTTCGTCCAGGGCACAAAATTGGAAAAGTAATTTATTCCCAACAAACAATATGAGTTACAGTTACATTGTCCATCTTTTTGTACTGTGTGTAGATATATAAAATAATATTAAGATAATAAATGTCCTTTTAAATATAAGAATGTAGTTCCAGCGAATGGGATCGGGGGGAAAACGGGTTTAAGTAGACGGATTGGACTCTTAGCCAAATTTCAAGGCATGTCATCAGTAGAAATGATTTTACTCTTTGTTACTCAAATTGTTTTAGGAAATTGTATTCCAATTTTGACTTGCAGGCTAGTGTTTAAGCAGGGAGCTTCTGGCAAACCAATAAATGAAGTGATGGTTCATGAATGGGAAGAATTATAATACTTATTCAATTTCATGATTGATTGCTGATTTTACCCATGAATAAGGAGCATAAAATTGCTTAAGCAAGGTACACTTATAACCAGATGGACAATTGGCTCACGCTTGTTGTGAATGGACAGTAGAGAAGATGCATCAGATGGGTATTGCTCATTTTAACCAGTGAGAGAAGATAATCATGGTGTAGGCAAGATAGACATTAGCCAAATGAGCAATAAGTGGGCTGGGCTTTGTTGTCAACGCACATTTGAGAACATTGGATAAGAAGTGCCATTGTCCTGTGGAGTTTGGCATGCACACTCATTAAAGACTGATGCATAGCTGTCACAATATGATAGACATTTTCTTTTTCATGAGACAAAAATCACTCATCATTTCACACCATGAAGACTGTTCTTAGCCAAATTTTTTGTTTGGTTCTTAAGGATGTGAATATATGAATATAAAGCAAATAATCTAATTTGCTGAAATATTTGAATCTTTAAAGGATCAAGTTATAAGGCTAAGACCTCTGTATTATTATAGGATCAGATTATCTATTATGTTTTGCAATAAAGTATTTTTTGTTGTTGAGAAAATGACGAGAATAAGGTACACTTTATTGGTTGTTTTTGTTGGGTTTTCTTTCTACTGAACAAGTCATTACCAAATGCTTGGAGACCTTAGCATTAGCACTTAAATTTCTTATTTTACATTCTGATTTATCAAGATCCTTTGAGGTTTTTAAAAATACTATTTCTTATATGTGTCTGGTTGTTTTATTGTTCATTTGCATTTCTATGGTGTCGTATTTTGATTGTTTATCAATTTTTACCATTTTTATCGAAAAAACCTAACAACTTTTTTCTTCCGTTATTCCTTTTCAGCCAAGCCCATTATTTCAGAAAATAGAAGCAGATACCATAAAAAGTTTGAAGACACGCTTTGCAGGAAAACAGATCAAGGAAGCTTCAGCAAAGGTATTTTGTTAGTCTCTAAAAGTCATGATGAATAGTATTTGTACAATTCTATCACTTGTCATAAGCATGTTTTCATTAATATTACCATTATTTCTATCTTACCACCTAAAGTCACCTATTTATTTTAATTTTGATTTATTTTCTGCTTTCACTTTCATCTTGTATATCATTCAATCAAATCTGATTGTTATAATATATTATTGTTTTCACCATATTCATATTTCATTTAGCCCAAGGCAGCAGCCAAAAAAGATGCAAAAAGCTCTGGGGGAGATGCAAGTGCCGCTGCTTCTATTTCCAATCCAGTAGAAGTTGAACGCCTTACAAAAGCAGTCACAGAGCAGGTATTTTGAACTACTCAAAAGTAGCAAAATTAGACATACAGTCTGCTGCCGCAAAACCAACTGTTGCTAATCTGACAAACCGTCTATACTGTGACACTTTTACCACAACAAAGTATATCTTATTAGTCTCTATAAGAGATTCCACATGTCATGAATCAGACACAAGCTGCTTCATGGGCATAGCTTGATTGCATTTGTACTTTATGTCTTTACAAGTACAATGTTGAGCATGAAAAGGAGAGTTGTTTCTTGAATCAGACATTGCCAATTTGATATCATAGGAGACTGGCTCTTCTTATGTACCCATCTACTCACTTGTGTGTGTATCTCAGATGTTTATTGACAGTATTTTCATATTTTCTTAACAAATCTGATAATGCTTCTGAGGAGACACATTCTCTTTGCTTTACCAAATGTGGGAAAATCGAGATTTTTTTAAAGGATTATTATTTCATCAGTGGGTTTACTGTTAAAAATCAACACATTATTTTGTCATTAATTTTAGCTTTTGATTAAAATACAACTTTTAATTGTTGTACTTTTTCACACAGATTGTTTCTTTATATTGAAACATGTTTCACCTGACTAGATTTATATTTATTTTCTAATTACTACCACTTTAAAAATTTATTATATTATGTTTGTATTTTCCAGGGAACTAAAGTAAGAGATTTGAAAGCTGCTAAAGCAGATAAGGCTGTTGTTGATGCTGAAGTGAAAATTTTGCTCCAACTTAAAAAGGATTTAACTGCTGCTGGAGGTGTTGATCCAGGTGCTTCTCAAAAGGGATCAAGTAAAAAAAGCAAAAAAAAGGGTGGGCAATCTTAATACACAGTAGCAATTTCCTATTCATATTTTATTGTTCATGCATTCAGATGTAAAAAAAGTTTACCCTTTAATCAACCTAAATTGTTTTGGTGCTATATCATGTTCAATAGGGGGAGAGGATAGCTCAGTGGTTAGGGCGCTCGACTACCACGCCAAAGGTCCCTGGTTCAAACCCGTACAGGCGTGAATTTGAAATCCAAATTTATTTCGGGTTTCCTTCTGCCCCCTATCCTTAAGTTGCTAGGATAAAGAGTGCCAAGT
>JASKDV010189993.1:0-11661 GCA_032466395.1 Aegires albopunctatus
ATAAAATAAGGAAGCTAGGATTGTTTGTTTTTGAGCGGTCCAAAAACGTAAATAAAGGACTGGACAGCTGGTCCAGGAGGTGTGGTCACTACCTGCACAGCTGGTCTGTGACCCAGAAAACCGCTGTGCAGGGCTGGGGTAGAATCAGTTAAGAGTCATTAATACCATGAAAATTCAAATTATACTTTGAATTATCCAGATCAGGACAGAATTGTTCGAATTAACCAAGATATTTTAACAAAGGAAAATTTGAATTATGTGGACTCAACTGTGTCTGTCATCCTGATCATCCCTACATCAATTTGTCTAGAAAACAATAACAAATATAACTTTTTGCAATGACAATTAAAAACTAAAAGACTGACTAATAGACTTCTGCCAACCTTTTAGAATAAACCGAATCTGTCTCTTTAATTTCCTTCACTTCTGGTTTGGGGGGTACATATTCGTCATCCTCTAGAAAAAGAAAAGAATAATTATTGTCATGCACAATATAAATATTTCAGAAGTAGCCAATCACGTAAGGGCCTTAGACAAAAAGATTCAAACTGAGGAATAATACAAAATTCAAATATAAATGAAATGTGTCAATATAAACTCATTATACTATTTGATATGTTTATCCTGTAAATGAAGTGCCATGCTTACTCAATTACTGGATGACAATAATAAGATTCGAAAGAAATTTTCAGCCAAAAACAGGACAACATTTTAAATCTAAAAAGTGTATTAAATACAGAACATAGACATTTGTCGAAATAGCAAAAATCCTACTGTTACTAAGGGGTTTCTCCAATTAAGGCAAATAAGGCCTAAAGAGATCCAACTGAGTTTTTTGTGGCATCTCTGTACAGGAATCTCAAATCAACTTTTTATATAAACGCAAAAAAATTAAATTGTCACTCTTATAATATAACATTTGAATCCACAAAATTGTAAGCTTGTATAAATCCAAAACTTCACATAAATAATTCATGACTAAAAAAGTAAAGCAAACATGAATATAAAAAAGATGTCGATGGGATACAACTTTTCTCCAAGCATAATTCTCATTTGTTTCCAATTTCAACTTCTGACTTAATATGGGAAATAGCCCATGACAAAATCATAAGAGCATAATTATTTTCTGACTATATAAGAGATAATCGTCTTGATTTGTATTGTTTAGTACCATTTAGAGAGAGGCTCCATACATATGACAACCAGTATTATTAAAAAATAAATTATTTTTGCATAATCTTGTACACAAATAGATATATATAAACCAATGTCCATCTCAGCCATTATGGACAAAGATTGCTCAGTTCCTTGGTTCAAATCATGCAGGGTTGAATTTGAAATTCAATTTTTTCAGGTTTCCTTCTGTTTCCATCCTTCAGTTGCTGGGATAAAATTAGTGTCGTCCTATCGGAGACAGAATATAATCTAGGAGGAACCAAGTGTAAACAATTGGCTGTTTATAAGGCAGTCTTGGAAAACCCTCAGATCACCAAAGTAGTGGAAATGGAAATGAATAAATTCAATGCAATAACAACAACAAAAAACATCTCAGAGGCAGATATGCCTATGTCCATCTTAGAAGCTAAGAAAAAAGGGAGAAAGAAAGAATCTAAACTGTATTTACATAAATTTATATTCACCTTCGCTTTTTTGTGATGATGATGCTGCAGCACCACTTGCCACAGAACCAAATCCAGAGGATGTTGGATTGCTCATGGTTCCGAATGAAAAGCCAGAAACACTAGTTGATTTAGATGCACCATTATTGTTGGCACTCTGAGCAAAAGAAAATGTGCCTGCCGTTGATGAGGTGGTTGTACTGCCAAAGGAAAATCCGCTTGAAAGAGTGTTGGAATCGGAAGTAGAAAATTTTAATCCTGCTCCTGGAAATAAGAATTAATATTGAATGTTACTTTTCGTCTTTGAATCAATTCAACAACATATATGTTTCTTTTCTTCTTTGAACCAATTCAATGTCACCTTTCATCAGAGTCAGTTCAAAAGATTTCATTTGAAAATTGCAGATTAACTATATTTTCATGAATTAAATTTTACCTGTAGTTAAGATTTTTGAAAAGAAAAAGAAAAAAATACACCACTTTAATATTTGAAATGTCATTATATGCTGTTTCCAAATTCAACTAAGGGAGTTCTCAACTTCCAGTTGAATAAAAGCACAGACTTGATGTAGGTGAACGAGCTCTCGCCACTTTTCAGATTTTAAGTGTTCATTTGTGATTCTACAACATCAGAATGCCAGCAACGGTTTGCTGAAGGTAATGGGGTGTAAAATTAACAGTATTTAGAAGGAATCATCCCTTTCTTCTTACAAAGGGGCTGGAAATCAACAAATTACCACCTTTGTCCTTCGGTTTGGTGACATGGCCGACATGAGTGTGTCGACAAGAAAACATTCAACGCCTGCCAGCTTCAGATGGAAGTTGCCGAGTCAAATAAGAAGAGATCAATCAAGAAAACAACAACATGAGACCAAGCTTAAAAAGGAGATAGCAACAAATCAACAAACACAGACTTTTCAGAAAAACAAGAAATCGTAATTGCTGAGGCTCAAAGAACTATCACCAACATTAAAACAAAACCGACCCATTGAAATCCCGCCCGTCCCTTTTTTTTCTATTATCTTGATCCATATCTAGGCCAGCTAGGAGAACATGCGTACTGGCAATAATATCAATATATCTATATATATCAAGATTTATTTATAGACCTGCATGTGAATCTTCACCGGATTGTCTGAACTTTTTTCTCCGCATACCAAATTTAAAAGTATTTAATGATTTCCCAGCTATAGCTCTAGTTTTATGAAGTTTAAGACAATAGCGGTATGGACACAATAGCCTTAAATAATAAATTAGGCCTACAGCCTGTCCTACATCATACATACATCGGTTACATAATGATATGATCTAGATCTAGCACTCTACTGAAGATCAAAGAAATTAATCATATGCACGACCTACATTCACTTATCTCCATAGCCTGGCTAACCTGGCTTTTAGATCTAGATTTTTTAAATATGTATTTTATAGTATTTTACCGTCTTTGCTTTCACTGAGTATTGTCTTTTCATAGGCGGCAGCACAGGAAATAATAACAACCAAATATTGCAATGCATATGCGCAAACGCGCATTTTCGTCATTATTCGTATTCGCACTGCAGTCAATACAGTCAGAAAGCGAAGCTGTCGACTTTCCGACTTGCCGACGGTGTCGCGACTGTGTCAGTCAGTAAATTGGAGACTCTAGGCATATGTGAGCACAAAGATTGATCGGGCCGCGATTGTCAGAAAACATACAGGTCTATATTTATCATAACAAATGATTTCATCTTGTTTTGATACTTGCCATTTAAAGGCATATCTGACTTACTGACTTAAAACTTTACGCCAGCAATGTCGTCAGACATCGCAGCTTCGGCTGTTCTCCTTAGCTCTCATGTGAATTCAAACCATTCATTCCTAATCCTATATTGTGCCATATTTCTCAGTATTTATAGTTCATTTAGTGATGTTAATTGTACTGGGTCGTTTTTGATTCGCTTTAGATCGTTATTTACTGTTATAGGCAATGTCGTTGTTGGTCTTCCTCTCTTTTTTTTATTGTTATTTTGAAAATAGAAGGTCATTGCTAGATCTAAAAAATATAAAGAGTGCAAGTGAAGGCAAGAATAGATTTGGGGATGCAAATTTTGTTTTCTTCTTTCATAACATTGATTACCACGTTTTTTTAAGAACGGTGACCCGTTCTGTAGATGATAACAAGCAGAGCAAGTGAAAGCTAACGAAATGCAGGTTAGAATACCAATCAACTGTTCGTCAGACCCACTGCCAAATTGGAGTTCAAGAACGATCTGCCGGTCCTCTGGATTATCCGGACCAATGTCAATTTTTCCCAAACCCCCGGAACAAATCCGGATGTTCAGGAACAGTTGGCATGTTTTGTTGCTGTTAGGAAAATAACAATCCCTTCATGATCTTATCATTGACTGAGATAAAACACATTACAGCTGATTAAAGATAGACACCAATTACAAACCATTGGGGGATGCAGATGTAGAACCAAATGTAAACATTGAAGAATTAGTCGAATTTGAATTCCCACCAGTTCCTCCTGTTTTTGAATTAACCTCTGGCAGCGTCACTTTTGAACTTAAAGAGTTTATGGCAGACTTAGAATCCGGATTAGTTGTTAAAGAATTAGAAACCATAGCAGAATCAGAAGAAATACCCATCTCTGGATTGTTCTTGTCTTCGATCGTTGTCAAATACTTTTCATAGTCTTTGAAAACTGGGGACAAGATAATATATGGGTCCTTTTCAACGTGCTGCTTAATCCATGCCAGCACACTCTCATTGAGGGTCTTCAGAGATTGCATGTACGGAGTACAGGTTTCAGATTTTTTCTCTGACATATCAGAGGAAGTTAAACCACCAAACTTCTCGGTTTTGAACCTGCTGGTATTTTTATCAGTGAATCCACCAAATTTCATAGATGGGACTCTCTCTTCCACAGCCTTTAAAGCTGGCCGTGATGTGGCCAAGCCTCCAAATCCACCAAAAGGAGAGGGTTTTTGTTCCTATGGAAAAATAAAAATTATAGAAAATGCCAGTGATAAAAGGCTAATTTCTAGTTTTACTGTTATAACTTTTAACAAAGCTTATGTCTATGACCAATTTATAACAAAATGGAAGAATAGAGTATTGTTTCAATCATGGTCCATAGGTTAATGTGTTGTGTTCAATCAAAAACCTTCTTAAGTATTTAAGTGGGAAATGAAAAGTGATAAGCCCACTGTGGTCTACCATATTCATTCTAATAAACGCCAATGAAGGAGGGGCTTTTAATAGGGTATAAAAAAATGACAGTTTAGATAGAGGATTCACGGAACTTCATAGAGCACAGTCGCCCCCGATTGAAGTGGGTTCTATCAATAGATCTGACGCAACTTAGACAGAACACAGGACTCGGCACAGTTTTTTTTTAAGGCCGTGATGCTGGTAGGCCACCAATTGCGTTTGCAGACTCAGACAATAATAATAATAATACTATAGGCATACACCGTGTTAGCGGACGCATTGTATGTAGTGCCTTTTTATATGCGTTCACGGAAACATTTAAGGACGGGGCGTTTATTAGAATGAATATGGTATGAAATCTACCTAACACTCTACTAACAGATTAACACATGGTGTGGTAAACCCCATCCCATTTCTGTAAAACCTAAGCAAAAGATAAGTTAAATTTGCATTTGTATAGTGCTCATCGCCAAGGGACCTTAGCCTCTCAGTGCTTTACAATGAAATGACTTTTTCACTTCCCCTAGCAGACAGCAACACAGAACACATAAGACATGTCTGGCAGCCTGTTAGGCGCAAATACAATTTTTGGACACGGAAAATGTTTTAACAGCCAGATACTCATTTACATCTGAGTTGAGTGAGGTAGATGGAACAAAGCTTCTTATGCAAGGAGACAACGCCACTGACCCGTAGTTATCAAGAAAATTTTGCATTTAGCGGGATAAGATATCACCAAGACATCCAACCGGCCAGTGTTGGTTAGCGGAAATGCTAGAGTTTCTCGTATTTGAACTGAGTTGACCACTAGGCCACTGAAGCCCCTCCCCCTAAGAGGGTTGATAGTAAGTAGTGTTGATAGCAAGAGAGTGACTTGGATCTGTTGTAAAAAGTAGCTTAAGCCTTCTCTGTTATTGCTTTGGTGGGTATTCAGTGGCCTCACTTACTCCGTCACATGTAACCTCGCTCAGACAATCAAAATAGCAATTACTTAAAATCAATTGGTTGATTAAATTTTGCATTCAACTTAAATGGTTCTACACTTGATGTTGCTTATATTATTAACAATATATAATTTAATAAAAATCAAAGTTGTTTGTTAAGTCAACAAACCACTTATTTAAACAATTGTTTTAGAGAAGAAAAAAAATAACTGATTAATATTTTAAGGGCAGAGATTAGGTTTGAAGCATTGATTTGTTTTAAACACTTGTAAACTAAGTCATTCCAAAAATGTCTTACGAATCACTAGTGTAATGGACACACCAGCCAAGGATTTAGACAACTAAACACTCAGATGCAGTTGACACTACCAAAATACAGTTGCCAATATGTACAGTAAAACACCGTTTTAACGTACCCCCTTCGGACCGCAAAAATAGTTGAAAAAATTGTTAAAATCTGTGCAATTTGGTGCATTCTGGGCTTTGTTTTGAGGTGCGAGTTTTTGGTGCTAAAACTAGTAACAGTGAACAGTTTGTTGTTTTTTCTCTCCAAATTTTAGGTACATACTCTACTCAAGTTAGGAGAGAGAGAGGAGTGGGGGGGGGGGGAGATATCCCCCGGCCCCGGGAACCCTCCCCAGATCTGGCCCTATGATCAATGATAATTTGTTACCTTGCAATGGTACATAAACCCGCTAAAACTAAAGCGACATTAATTGAAACTCCCCTTTTCCCCGCTAGATGACTAGCACAACACTCTTACCATTAGGAGTAGGGTCAACATGAATGGTTGTTATAATTTGTTTATTTTGGGATGTTTTTTTTGTTTTTTCTTGTTTTTAATTTGTTCATTTATTAATTTCTTATGAATCTCAAACGTTAATTAAGTACTTAGACAAAAATATTCACATATTGATCATACTATAAACAAAGAAAAGATGAAAACATGACATGAAAAAAATGACACACATACACAAGACAAATGATTGAGGGTAGGGAGGTTGGGAAAATGGGCAAAGAGGCAAAAAAGAAAGGGGGGCAATATCATTTGGAGAAAAAATCTCTGATTCTCGTCTCTTTTGTAGCTGTAACAGTGGAAATAAGAGGGAGTGAATCCAAGCCCCACCCCTTGTCATTGCTCATTGTCTTTCACATTACCGTTACCTTATTCTAATGGGGCAATAAACTTAAGTCTTAGAATAAGACACTGTGGTCCCCTGCAAGATGCCGACATCTTTAGATCTAGAGATATATGAGGGAGAATAGTATCCTGTCATAAATAATATGATGCAACAATAGTTTCCTCGTACGATCATTTCTAGAAAGGACTGGTGTTGCACAGTCAGGTGTGAACTGGGTTTCTAGCTTCTTCGAGACCACAGCAAACCTTTACAACATTCATACCGCTAGCCCATGATAATAATATTATGTCATAGAAGGGGTACAGTAAAATATGTTCTATTCGCAGTAAAATTTAGTGATGAAATTGTCGAGTCTTGATACTATGGAGGAAAAGTATCTTGTAAAAATGGTTTTAAAATCAAACAATTTTCCCAAAACAGTCTGTTGCATTCAAAAGTACGTTTTAGCCGAGTACGTAGTAGACCAGGTGATTTATGAAGAAAAAACAACTTTGAGGGGTCTAAATTGAAAACTTCCCCAACCATTGACATTTTTTTGTGATCCTGCTAAATGATCCCGTGGGGGATTGGGGGCGCCCCCGAAGAAAAAAGCGATTTTTAGGGCATTTTAAAGCCAAAAATAGCATATTCTGACATGAAATGAAAGTTCCTAAGCTACACTTTATCATATAATACAACATACAACACTATGCACATGACATATATATATATATATATATATATATAAATATATATATAATATATATATATATTCGGTTTTCTGCAAATTTGCGGAAGAGTGGAAGGCCTGTATTCAATTGTGTTAAACCAACCTCATAAGAATAAGATTGAACACAACGGAAAAGGTCCACGGAATCAGCTGAAACCACGGAATTCCGCGGATCCGCCGAGAATTTAGATCCCTGGACTTTGAAAAAGGTACTTTTTACAGCCGAGTGTACGTTATAGACCAGATACGTTAAACCGAGATTTTACTGTATATGCAAAAGGGAATGATAATAAACTTACATCTTTGTCAGAATCAGGCAATCTCCTTTTAGCTCTCATAATTGTTCTTTTTTGAATAATTTCGTCTTTAGCTTGTTTGAATACACCAGCCTAGGGATTGTACATAAAACCAAAATTGATTTGGGATAAAATGAAAGACCAAAAGTTCATCAGTTATTTGATGAATGAAGGCACTTTGTTTCTCAAAGAAAGCGAGAAGAAGAAGAAGAAGAGGAGGAGGAGGAGGAGGAGGTGGAGGAGGAGAATTGTATTATTATGTGTGCTTATCAAAAGTGAATGAAAAATACATACCTCTTCAACTTCATCTTCCTGATCCCAATTTCTGTCTGTCAGCTCAGACTGTGGTCCCCGCTTTGCCATTTTCTCTGCAAATATAGATCTATAATAAAAGATATATATCATATTGCTCCCCTCTTTATAATGTTTGACCTGAGTTTCAACACTGTCAAGTAAATTTAAAGCAGACAATGCATGCTTCCAGTGCCTCTGCTCCTACAAGATCATCGAGGCTACTTAACTTTAGATGATTCAACAATGATTACATTCTCATCTCTCTTCTTTGATATACAGTAGAACCCGCTTTAAGTCGAGTAAAGAGAAAGACGACAAAAGATATTGCAATAGGTTTGAAGAGGAGCAAGGGAATTTATCGTCATAGAATGAGTAAGTGTGTTTACGGGTGTCTCTGTGTGTACTATGAGCAAGAGGGGGACGGTCGTGATACTTTCCCTACGTCTAAAGATATGCCGACCATGGAAATTTTCCATGAATGTGGTGACACTAACACTTGAGGTCACAGCTGAAGAAGGAACCGGGCCACCATGATTCTCCCCATCCCCAACCTCCCTTTCACACCGACCTTTATGTTTGTTGTTGATGGTGGATTTTATTTTATTTTAGGATGGGGAGGATATTTTCATTTTCTTTTCAAAACATTTAATTTCAATGTTTTTGTTCAATGATGGCAGATCTCTCTCTCTTTCACTCTCTCAATTTTAACATTAGCAGTAATAATTTTGACTGAGCTACTTACGTTCTCTCTCAGAGACACACATAATGGGCATTCAATGATGACACATGTGGCATGGTTGGCCTATATCCCTTGCTCTACTTGCAGAGAGGAAATAATGCTAAAAGGACATCATGATACATTGTCATCCCTTCCGCCCCCAACCACCCGCTCGCCTCACCATTCCCTCCCCACCCCTTTTTCCCTTTCACCCTACTCCCCTCTACCCATCATCTTGCTAAGCCGCATGCAGTTTCTTCATTGTCTGTAATCGACTCAGGGCCCATTCTTCTTTTCGCAATGCATTCAGCTTGGCATTGGAGTTCTTGATCAGCCTATCAGATTGAGCATTTTATGTCACTTTGAATTCGGTTCATGTCGACACAAAAGAAAAGATGGGGAAAAAAATGTCGACTTATCAGATGTCGACGTAGTAATACTTATAATAGAGAGAGAAAAAGTTGGGAATTCCAAATCAAGTCGACTTATCGAAAGTCGAGATATCTGGGTTCTACTGTATTCAGTTGTCAGTTTTATTAGTTTTCTTGGTAAAATTATAGAAAAGGACCCGCCCATAAACTACTGTTTTTTTTTGGTGCTACCCACGTATTTTTGTGCCCTGAGAACGAATATGGCACTAAAAATCGCCGCAAATGCATGGTTTTCGTGCTATGACAACTCTAATGCATGGTTTTCATGCTATGACAACATTGGTTTCCGCCATTTTGACTGTCAGATATGACGTCACAATGATATCAGGGGGTAAACCCCCCTGAACCTCCCTTTCTTAAGGGGGTTAACCCCCCTAAAACCCCCCACTTGCATATTCATCGTAAACATCCGAAAAAATCGCCCCAAACAAAGCCCGTTGTCATATATGGCTATTAGCAATTTTAAAAATCGATTTTCTCGAAAACTAACAATTTGCGGCGACTTTCATTATCAGATTCGTTCTCAGCACCCCATAAGAAAACATGTCTCCCGAAGCAAAGTGTGAGCGGGTCCTTTTCTATAATAATACCGTTTTCTTGAATCTTACAATTTAAAGAAGGTGATAACTGTAGAGTAGTAGTAGTAGTAGACACTTTCTTCTACTATAAAACTAAAAAAAAGCATTGATGAGACATCAAGAAGAGATTCCAAATCTTGATAAAGTATTATATCTAGAGATCTAGACTCAGATCTAGATCTAGAATCTAGATCTAGATCTAGATCTAGATTTAGATATAGATCTAGTACACTAAATTATCTTAGTTCTGGATCTCATCAAAGTTTCTGAATTTTCTTCTTTGTGGAATATTGACCAAAGGGAGTCTTGACTTTTTAACTTTAGAGGAAGGTCTTTAAATAATCATTAATTAGGATAGAATCTAGCCTTCTCTTATTAAATGTTAGTACCAAACGTTATTTTAGAAACAAAAGATGAGATCTTACATTGTTTATTAGGCACTCAAAAGTTCCATAAAATATATGGTTTGTTTTTATTTTCACTCTAGATCAAGAAATACATCTAGACCTTGTTGATCTGGAGCAGTAAATACAAGGAATTTGAGTGTGCCTAACTCGATTCACATGGAATGGGAAGCGGCAGGTCTTCGCATGGAGGCCGCCATATTTTTCCAATGTAAGGCATGAACTTACTTAGAAGTAGCCTAGCTTATTACTCCGCGGGTAATTTGCACGAGCCCTCTGTGGTCCTCTCACACGAGCATCTTGTACTTGTAGCCTCCTCTGTAGAAATCAGTGGGTTTACTGACCTCGATTACAAACAATCGAACTTGAAGAAAATCATAGATTCTAAATTCAAGATCTAGAATCTAGATTTCTAGATCTATCTTAGATCTACTAGTACTAGTTATAATATTAGTAGATATGTAAATCCATCGTGGCTTCAACTGTATATCACACCATTCTTGAGGTAACGGTGGATACTGGTGGATGCCGATAAGCCGACAGAAGTTAACCATTTTCAGGAGATGAAACAAATTATATATATTTAGATCTAAATCTAGATCTAGATCTAGATAAAAATAAAAAGAAAGGGCAATGGAAGAATATATACCTTTGAAGAGGACGAGTAATTAACGGGTTGGGTTATTTTTACTACTACTAATAATAATTTCATTTTGTTTGTTTTGTTTAGTTTGCTTTTCTATTCAGTGTGAATTTGTTTATTTTTATATTATTTGTTATAATAATATGATTTATTTATTGTTTGGTTTGTTTTTGTTTTCAGGGGTGGGATGCCTGTATGTTATATAATATTTGAATTGGATATGTCTTTGTACGTGTGCATTTCTTATTATTCTTATTCTTCATCTTCTTCTTCCTCCTCCTCCTCACCATCCCTCTCTTCTTCTTCTTCTTCTTCTTCTTCTTCTTATTATTATTATTATTATTATTATTATTATTATTATTTTTATGTTTCATTTGCTTTTATTTTTTTGTTAAGGAGAAGGGGGAGGCGGGAAGGATTAGGATTGGGGTATGAATATTTGTGTTAGTGTGTGTTAGTTTTTCTGAAGGCCTGCTTTCTTTACTTTGTGGGGTTTGTTTATCTTCTGTTTGTTATATGTTGGTGTTTGTTTTTGTAGAGTTGTTGTTGTGTTTGTTTTGTTTTGTTTTGTTTTGGTTTTTTTTGTTGTTTTTTGCTACTAAATTGATTGTTTGTTGGTGATTGAGTGCGCGCGGTGTATGTGCGTGTCTATGTGTGTGTGTAGGGCATTGTGGCGGGGGGGGGG